>JABUQX010011820.1:0-35000 GCA_015478945.1 Trachelipus rathkii | reverse complement strand
AGCTTTATAAATAATAAATTACGTCAACATAAGGGAGTAGTTATTTCATTTAAAATTGAAATTTTAGAAACTTATTTTCCAAAAAATAAAAATATGGCAAATTTGTAGCCAATATGACGAAAATCTTTGTCATTTGTCAGATCCTATAAGGGGCTTTGACAATTTTTCAATATTCCTAAAAATAGAATTCATTTAGTGATAGGGGATAATGGACTAAACATGGTAGCTGGTATATGGGAGAGTGGCTTGCTATCAATTTTATGTTTTATTCACATGTTGCAACTATGGGCATTTCGATTCATATTTATGTCGAAGTCTGTTAAAGATGTTTTAATTTATTGCAGAAGCATATCCTCTCAATTTCACCATTCAGCAACGGCAGCTGCAAAGCTTATAACTTTACAGATGCAGCTGAAAGTCAAACAGCATAAATTAATTCAAGACGTTTCTAAACGCTGGAACAGAACTTATGATATGCTTAAGAGATTGTTTTGAACAAAGTGCCCCCGTATCCATAATACGTGCTGAATGCAATCAGAAAATGTTGACTGATATTCAGTGGCAAAATTATTCATTACATTGAGCATTTGAACATCACTAAAACAACTTTAACATGATGTACAGTCGCCAAGTGATTCCTTCATTTTGATAATCTAGTTTTTAAATAAGGCAATTTAAAGCAAAAGCTTCGTGGAATAATTACACTCGTTTGAAGAGCTTAAGAAATCATAGAAAAAGACTTTCTAAGTTTCTATGTGATAAATTTTTGGTGTGTAGCTACTTTCTTAGATCTGCGATTCAAGCTATTTTTCACATGAATCAGATGATAGTAAAAAATAATGGTCAACGAGGAAAGAAATGCATAAAAATTTAGCTCCTGACTCTTCTGCTGACGATGATTTCCGTAGTAATGGGGAAAGTGAAGCTGAAGGTTTTATTTTAACTCGGTTAATGGAATTGTTTTAAAGAAGGAGGTTATCAAAATCAATGGAGGATTATAGGGTTGAGGCATAGTGGAAGAGTGGAAAAAAGATTAAGTAACAAAACAGTTGACAGAGGATATGGGAATAAAGCAGAGCTATGATAATTACTATTACATAGAGATAAACAATATAAAGTTTTGCCTAACTTTTGACGCAGTGGAGACATGATTATTCTTCAATTGGTGGAAAAACACTGGAAATAGTTTTATGATTTTAAAAAAACTCAAGCAAAAATACCTTTCAGCTACAGCAATAAGTCAAAAGAGAAAGCTTTATAGGGGATCGACTTGTCCAGCAAAGGAAGGTTATCCCTGAAAATGGAGACTGCTATGTTCTGTATTTTAACCTAGAGGCTTATTCAATGAAGTTTAGTTTAATATCTTTATTTTAACTACGAACTTTTCAATTTTCATTTAATTATTTTTTATATGTGGATGGTTTGCTATAGGTAAGAACTAGTTATTTACTTTTTGTTTTATTACATTTGTATATAACACTGGTAAACATCAAATTTCTTGGGACGGGGTTTCGCAATTGATTTATTGATGTGCTGATTCAAAAATGTAATCGGTTTTTTGCATATCACATCGCATTTGTGAGATATTGTGTGTAACACAGATTTGTAAAATTTTATGATTTTTAACTTTTTCAAGAGGGTCTATCACAATTATTGGGATATATATATATATATATATATATATATATATATATATTATATATATAATAATATATTATATATATATTATTATATATATATATATATATATATATATATATATATATATATATTATATCTATCTATATTATATATATATATATAATTATATATATATAATATATATATATATATAGGTAATATAATATATAATTTATATATATATAATATATATATTATATATTAATATATATATATATATTGGGATATATATATAGAGAAATAAATCGCAATGATATGATACATGTTTTTGATAGAATATATGTTTAACATATAATACAACTATGAATAAAAGAGTAAATATGGGATAACAATGAATGTAATAGAAGAATGGGTTTAGTTAATGTTAACATACCCTACGATGGTAGTAACTCTCTCTTCGTAGACGATCTAATGTGCATAACATAGCGTCTGGAATATCTCATCAAGCTCCAACAATAGTCGGCCATCATATGATATCACTTGCCTGGTAACGTTCCTTCCATGAACTTTAGATGTTGATGGAAGCGTTCACCCTGCTCATCAGCTAACATCGCTAGATTATCGGAAATTTTGCTTAGGTGAGAATGTAAGCAGTGAACTTTATACTCATTCTTACATCATGAGATTGAAATATTAGAAGTTCTGTACAATGTTGTGGCTTCTCGGCTTTCTGTTCCCATAAATTTCTGTGATACAATCTGAAAAAGTATTCACGCTCTTGCTCTTAACACAGTGCATCTGTGTAGCAAAGGCAGCTCAGGAGGAGTGGTCCGTATTTGTGGGCCATCAAATATCCGAGCTTTTTTCTTCTCGTCACTCAGACAGGAAACGTTGAGCATATATTAGCGGAAGCAATTCACATGGTCAGGGCCTTCACAAATTTTTTCATAAACCAAGTTTTTTGTGTAGTGGAGGTAAGATGATGTTTTCTTCTAAATACAAGTGGTTTTCACGTAACGATGTATCCTGTCCCTGGGCGTCAATGTTTCCTCGGTGGCCAATTCTCTTTTGGTCAGTGATCCTTTGCCGCCGGCTGTCCCAATAGCACAGAAAGCAGGGATATTTGGTGAACCTGCTTGTGACCGAGCAAAAATGTTTACCATTTTTGAGGTCGACGCATATTTACCATCCATGTACCTGA
The DNA here is from genome assembly GCA_015478945.1 of Trachelipus rathkii. Classification (NCBI taxonomy): domain Eukaryota; kingdom Metazoa; phylum Arthropoda; class Malacostraca; order Isopoda; family Trachelipodidae; genus Trachelipus; species Trachelipus rathkii. The sequence goes on along the minus strand of JABUQX010011820.1, from coordinate 32,179 downwards.
TTTTGTAGCCTCTCCAAACTCTTGGATTTTTGCATATCTGCTCTCATCGCGTACCGAGTACGCCTACTGGAACCGAGCATATGTTGCGATGTGTAACAACACGAATTTAAATGCTCTTGGGAAGTGTCATAAAAGTGCACTGCAAACTGCATCGTATGCTGGGAGTCGCTAGCGAGTAGTAGGCCTGCAACTTTACTGCAATACACAAGGTTACCTTCGACTGGAAGAGCCTCCGCAGCTCGGCTTCTCTGTTACGATAAAATGTTAGCTCTTGTGCCATGGTCAGTAGTCATTTTTCATGCCAACCTCGAAGCCAACCGCTCAGGACAACTTCGGCAAATACAACTACATATACAAGATCGTTCAGTTCACACTGGGTGAACAATGACGGACCATCCGATGTATTTCAGATGGATGATAGTCATCATCCAGGTCATTGGCAACATACTTGTAGACGTACTAAAGTTACCAACATGCTTCCCAAATATCGACGCAGTAACTTGCTGGCTACTGTAGATATATTGGGGTAAGGGTAACGTCTATCAGCTACTCGTAGTAGCACATGAATTTTTGTCATTCTGGAATATGCAAAAAAATAGGGATCATGATTGCACGAATGGATGTGGATACAGCAAATCGAGAATATATATAGAATGAGGCACCTCCGAATTACTATTTCTGGTACAAAAGGTCATCCAAGAAATTTTATGCTTTTTTTTCTGACAGTGTGTTTTCCCTTATTTTTCTAAATGGATACCGACTTTGAATAACTATTCGGCGAATAGCGAAGTGATTATTCGGCCGAATAATATTCGGTATTCGGCCGAATACTTTTGGCCGAATATTCGGTATTCGGTATTCCGGCTTTTTTCACTATTCGCAATCCCTAATATATATATATATATATATATATATTATATATATATTTTTTAAATCTATATTATAATTTATATATATACATATATATATACTTATAGTTAAATATATAACTTATCCATATATATATATATATATATATATATATATATATTGTTATGGTGAACGATGCGACTTGCAATTTCCTAAGGAACAGGATGAAAAGACAGAAAGAAATAACTAACTCAACAGCTCCAATAAGAAGACAAGCGTGTGGATCAGACACCACAACGAAATATAATTTATGTTATGCAATGCAACGTAACCCGATCTCAGGTTTGTGTTGAGGACCTCTCTGCGTCCTCCGCCGGTGCTGAATATCTTGGCCTGTACACTGACGGATTTAAATAGACTGCAAAAGCGAATATGTGCATCAGAGGAGAAAGAAAAGTAGAAAAGGAACAGCAGCGCACAGCAAACAGAATTAAATAAGCCAATCAAGTAATAAGCAAATTATATAAGTAAAACAATTCTCAAACTAAAGAAAAACTCAGGACACAAGCTACAAAGGAAACTCTGCACCAAAGCGTATATACATGTATTAACAAAAGGGATATTTACAACTCTTCCCTTTATGAATGAAACTACATATGCTACCAGATATTATTATCTATCTGTCAGCACATGCACGACAAACATAGAAGGATAGAGCTCGATTTTGTGAAAAGTAATACTCATATGACTATTTAAATAAAGTAACAAAATAATTGACCTGCATGAAAATACCAAAGCACAGATCTCATAAATATGTCAATACAATATATCAAGCTGATAGACTATATTGATTATATTGATCATATATGCGAAGATTTACACATATATATACATATTTATATAAATATATATATATACACATTCACACGCATATATGAAAAATTATTAAATAATTTAAATTATGTGAGTAATAATGATAATTGGTAAATTAAATTATAATTATCTTTATATTTACACCATTAATAGTATACTCAACTAATGTATGAGTGATGAATCCTGCTCTCGTATTCTTGTGTATGACTTTGATTATATAAGAGCTGTCACAAGGAATATGAATGTTTAATGAATACTGATGGATTCACTTCCAGACTATATAAACATAGATGATGATGTCTCATAAAGTTGACCAAGAGATATTTGGCTCCTAAATTTGATCCCTGAGAAAAATCTCAGTGTAAGTTATTTTATTTAATGTGACCATTTAAAAAAATTATTGATTAATTGAAATGAACACCTACCCTGAAGCGGGGATGTTCCTGTATGAGCCTTGAATTAACTGTCTGACTGTCTGACTATTTAACTCCAGAATTTGATTAATGTGGATTGATTTTGTATCAGTCAGAACAACAAAAAAAATAATGAAACAGTACTATTTATCAATACTAAATCTGATGGAAGAATATTATATAGGTTAATAAGTAATTCTAATCCCAACAGTAACATATCTACAGTGTGATAAATAAAAACAAATAAACAGAAATGAAAATTACTTTCACCTCTTCATTACTGAATGAATACTTTCCTTAATTTATTGGTGAATGAATCACAATTTATTTCATCATCCTCCACCAAGAAAATGTTAATTTTCTTGCAAAACAGCAAACCACTATGCACACAAGTGGAACGAGAACAGTTTTCATCACCAAATTAACATAATTACAAAAAAAATATAATAATATACAGAAAAATCTTTGTACTAAACTGTTAATTTAAAATTTCATAATTTCATATGCATTTCTCTATTTTTCATTATTTACAGGACAAAATTTAAATGTAATAGGAATGAGTAAACAGCAAGAAATCACTGTCCCGGCAATTACCGCACCAGGAGGAGAAAACTAAAATTGAACACAAGGGACAGAGTGTAACTTATTTTACAATTAATTGTCGTTCATGATAGGATTACATAAGTGATGAATATTTTTAAATTGTAAAGTTCGACCAACCTGATTATTTCAATACTTTAAATATTACAAGTAATTTTATTTTTATCATATAATGTATACATTGCATGTCATTTATTTTATTAACCCTTATGCGGGTACGTATTGACTATCCCGATCGGTCTGTCATTTTTGACATCACATTTTTTCCAGATCAAGAACATATCTGCCTGTGTCCTTCCCAAGGTCCATTGTTGGAAACATCTCTCCAAACGGTAACGGCATCACCGGATACAGGACTCCCTGACAACCACAACCTGAAAAAATCAATAATATATTTGTAGTAATATGTAATGACAGACGTTACATAAAAAATAAATAAATACATAATATCTAGTAGAATCTCAGGAAACTGCTGGAACAAATCAATTAGTACATATATTTAAGACCAATACATTGATTAAATATTCATTAAATCCACACCAAGAAATATAAGTTTCTTCTTCTTCACTGAATTTGATAAGAAGAAAACATATAGTATTAAAACATTATATGCATTAACTAAATACAAACTAAAGAATATACATCAATTGAGTCAATAATTACTCTCTGGAGAATAATAAGAATGTTATAAAATTAAAAGCTTATTTTAACTGAACATGAAAATATATTTTAAACAATTATTTTCTCCTAGAATATTCTAAAATTCCTTTCATAATATAGTCTACTTCAGGCACAGGTCCTTTTGACCTAGTTCTTGGCCCTATTGAATCTACAATAGAGTCTGTAACTTTGGTATCTTCACACTTTGTCTGAATGAATAAATTAGGGGATATGATATATGAATCTTCAATGAATTCATCAATAGTGCAGGTTCCCATGTCACTTGCTTCACTGATGACTGACATCCCCTCATCAGGAAAACCAAGGTCATAATCAGAAGACTCTGACTGTAGAATATGTATTATATTATCTGGAAAACCCTCAAAACTACCCAGATTTGACTCGACAGGTGATTCCATCACCTGATTACTTATCATAGAAGTGTCACTAAGGGTTTTTTCTGCCTTACTCTCAGTTCGACAAAGGAACCTTAAGAAGGCATAGTCAGAGGACATACGACGACTTGGAACAGGAGAAGGATAGATCTCAGACATAGACTCCGACAACTCCAAACCATCAACACAACCAGTTGGGGCCCCGGAATTCAATGAGATACCATCCTCCACCAGAGGATCGTCCATGTATAACCCATTAGAAGGACTATTTATAACCCGAGAAGAAGATGCATTTACACGTGTAAGTGGGGAAGAATAGGTGATGTGTTCTATGTGTAATCCATTACCATCATTTATTGAAGAATCTAACTCAGTGGGAATACTTAGTTGAGCATATTCACCGATTGATAAAGGAGAATTAATTTCAAAACCAAGAAAATCCTCATCATCCTCAGAATCCCCAAAAACAGGGTCATCCACCTCTCGAGTTTTATCCTCGACTATCTCAGCAGGTAACTCATCGACCATTTCTTCTACCGCAGGGAATTCCTCAACCAATAATTTCTTAAAATGGGGATTATTTTTTAAATAATTAGGAACCTCAATCCATGGTCGAAGCTGAGAATAGTGAGCCTGTATTTGATGATTGGGATTATTTACTCTAGATATTATATAAGTAAGATTATTTCCGTGAGCTTGGCGAATAATAAAAGGACCTACATAACGTGTTTTAAATTTATTAATAACCAGATTACCTGGCATATGTGTCTTATAAGCCACTTTCTCTCCAATTTTGTAAGGGGAAAAATGCTTGGACGGATCACGCCAAAACTGCTGATGACACGGATTATGTTTATATGAGTGGGCATGTTTCAAGAGAATATCCGAAGGTGTAGCATTGATAGCCGAATGCCATGTATGATTGTATAAAATAACCGCTTGAGGCAACTGATCATCCCATGAAGATGGATTATCTTGGGCCAAGGAACGCAATAATTGTAACAGGGTCCTATTGACTCGCTCAGTGACACCATTGCACTGAGGCATGTGGCTTGAGATTACCACGTGTGTGATGCCAAATTCATTTAACACAATCTTAAAAGGTTCACCCATGAACTCTAAACCTCGATCACTTAAAAGGCGCTCCGGAATATTTGTTAGGAAAGATAAGATTTTATATTTAAGGGCATTTGCACTGTTTGACTTGTTTTGTTGCTTAGAGGAACCACCGCAACGAATTTCGAAAAATGGTCGATAGCGACTAAACAGTACCCATGATTTTTCCGTGTGCGAGGTAATTGCAACAAATCTACTGCTAACAAGTCATATGGGTATGATGAGATTATCTTCATCATCGGGGGTTTTGCAATATTTGGACAGGTCTTGGACAATTGACAGTGAGGGCATGCTTTACACACATCTGAGACTACCTGGTTGACACGAGGATGCCAAAATTCCTCATAAATTAAGGAATTAAGTTTATTTCTCCCTATGTGGCCATAGTCCACATGATATTGGGTCACTATCGAAACCAAAAAGAAAAAGGGAATGACGAATTTTTCTTCATCCCGGTGCACAGCATATAAAATGCCATCTTGAACAATCATCTTGTTCTTCATAAATTTGAATATATTTAATGACTTAGGCCACCTTAAAGTAGGTAAATCATCACGAACGACTCTAGATAATGTCTTCAGAACCTTATCTGTCCTTTGCTCTTTTTTAATTGTTTCAATATCTATACTAGAATTTTGTATTAAAGAAACATGTGTACGTGTATTAGGTGTACTAGTGGCGACCTTAATTAAGTTTATTTGGACACTATGTCCCTCTGAATATTGGTTATCAGGAATTAATAAATTATAATGTATCCCTGACACACAAGATAAGTGACAGGTGTCAGAGAAATTTCCACCATATATCATAGGTTTAGCACTCGTGTAGTAAACCATTACCCTACACTTGATTAAATTTGCAAATACTTGAATTAACTCTGGGATTGGTACTTGCCCAGGGTGGGATAACGAGCGCAACTGCTTAAGAATATTTCTCCCTTGAAGATTATATTTCTTTGGATCTTTTAATAATTCCGCGGCCACTTTCTCTCTTACTTCAATATGAGAATCCTCAGAGCCCTCCAGCCAAAATGCAAAGCATCTAAAAAGCGAGTCTCCTCCTCCTGGAATGAGCAACTGCTTAAATCCTGGAGGAATATAATTCTCATTGAAACATCCTTCGTGTGTTACTCCATCATCAGCTGCCTCCTCCACTGGGACAGGTGACCGAGACAACGCATCTGCCAGAATATTTTTCTTACCACTAATATGACGAACTTGAAAATTGTACTCTGAGAGTTCGTCAAGAGTACGGGCAATACGCCCATCTGCAGACGACATATTATGCAAATATTGCAATGGCTCATGATCACTATATATGATGAATTCCTTCTCATTACATAAAAAGGGACGTAACGCCTTCACAGCCCATCTGAGAGCAGCTAATTCACGTTCTACCGTTGAATATCTCTTCTGTGCCTCAGAAAAAGTCATCGAAATGAAGGCAATGGGATGATTATCTTCTCCCTGTTGTTGTGACAACACTGCCCCAGCTCCAATATCGGACGCATCCACATATAACTCTAATGGAGGGGCATCGACATTATAATTGGGAAAAGCCAACAATGTAGGACTGACCAGTGATGATTTCAATTTCTCAAACGCTTCCTGACAATCAGGTGTCCATCTGACCACTCGACCACCAGTCTGACAAGACAATGGTTTGGCAATGGATGAGCAGTGAGGGATATGGCGCCTATAAAAATTGACCAACCCAAGAAATTGTCTCATCTGCTTAACCGTGGTTGGGAATGGGAAAATCCATTACACCAGCCAAATTCTTCTGCAGAGGAAGAAGTCCCTGATGATTTATCCGATGAACATTTTAAATAACTCAACGTATGAAATAAAGAAATTATTATAACCTTGAGTTTAAAAACACACTTGCACCTTATTGTTTACACAAAGAAAAGTTGCTCAAAATCCCGGGACCTGATGATTATGTCATCAATATATGCCATAACCTCATCCCAAGGTATACCTGACAGAGCCATCATCATACCTCTTTGAAACGTTGCCGGACCACCCTTTACTCCAAAAGGCATCCGGAGGAATTCATAATGAGACAGAGGAGTTGAGAAGGCCGTTTTTTCAATGTCATCCTCTGCCATCTCAATTTGGTAATATCCACGTACCAAGTCGATAGTAGTGAATATTTTTGCTCCTGACATATTGTAAATAGAATCTATAAGATTTGGTAACGGGAATGCATCTCCCTTTGTATGTCGATTAAGAGCTCGGTAATCAACACAGAGACGAAGACTTCCATCAGGTTTCCTTACCGGGACTATAGGAGCGGAATAGGGCGAGTTACTTTTACGAATGATCCCTCCTTCTTCCAATTCGCCGCACTGACGCTCAATTTCCTGAGATAATGGTCCTTGAAACCTTCTGACAGGCACATGAATTGGTCTATCAGTGGTGAGCTCGATTTGATGCTGGACATTACGTGCTAGACCCACGTCCTCATCCCCAGTGCTAAGAACTGTTGAATATTTCTGAAGGAGATCAATTAATTGACCTTTCTGGAAGGAATCCAATTGAATATCATCAAATTGGAACTCTTCCATAATTTTCTCACGAGTCCAATATGCAAAATGCATAGACTCATCCGCTTCATGGGATGAAAGCTTATATATATTTACATCGGGACTATCTTCGATAGGAAAAGCTGATCCCACAGGAAATCCTTTCGGAATGAATCTGGGACTGTCGCGGCCATTATAAAAAGCGACTACCGAACGCCCCCCTTCATGAATAATTCCGGGAAGAACACAAAGCTTATTCTCCCTCAAGCCTTCTAAATAGAAAGTTTGCAATGCATATGTACAATTACAAAGATTTACTGGAATAAACCCACACTGGTATGCTCCTAATTCACTGTTTTCACTCGTTTGCGGTTCCATGCGAGTATCTGGTTTAGTCGGATCAGCTGCCACTGTCAACAAGCCTTGTCCATCTCTCACCAATAACTGATATCTCGACATGTCCGGAAGTAAATTATTCGCTCGTAAAAGAGGAACACCCAAGATAAGAGACTCCTGAAGCAAATCTGAAGGAACGACATAAAATTCCTCATCCTTAGTGATAAAACCGCTTCTAAAACGAAGACTTAGCTTAACAAAAGAAAATATTTTTATTTCAGTATGGCCAATACCACAAACAGTATGGACATTGGACGAATGTTTTTCTATACCTACTAGGTTATCAACAACCGAGGACTTTATTAAACTGACACATGCCCCATTGTCCACCAAGCAATTGAATATTTGGTTTGAGTATCCCTCAATTGATGCATCAACATATAAAGGAAGACTGTTTGCCCTACTATATCTTATCTGGACAACTCGTCTATCAGACACATCAAGTTGGGTTTTAGGGTCTAAAAGCTTATTTACATCACTAAAATCCTCCGCAGTATGACCCATCACTACGGAGCTATCCCGTTTAAAGGACTCTTTCCTCCACAAGCACCCGCTTCATGTGCTTCACCACATGCATTACACACATCCTCACCTTTGTTCCGATGACGTACACTTCGTTGAGGTAATGGAGACTCTCGACTCGCAAGCCGAGAACCACCACCACCAGAACAATCTTTCCCCAGATGTTCAGCAGAGCAGATGGGGCATCGGAGCTGTGGAGACCGTTTTTGTTGATTATTCTGAGCGGGTTGTCTCTTGGCTTGTTTTTGAAGACGTTTTTGACATTGTTCATAAGAATGACCAGTCTGCCTGCAATACGGACAGATGTCATTATACATAAAACACTCAGATAGATTATGATTATTTTTACCGCAATGAGTACAGAAACGATCGTCTTCTGCATTAGCGTTATTTGAGGAACTTGATGAGTCGTCTCTTACCCGACGATTATCATTTTTTCGTCGTCTTGAACGATCTCTACTATTTGGAGATCTAGAAGTAGGAGAAACAGGCTCGGTTATTGCCGTAGCTGATACATTTGGCTTTTTGGCATAGAGTTGGACTACCTCATTCCAAATGTTTCTTCTCTGAACCTGAGGCTTCACCTGAGAAATCGTGATTACCTCGGGCTCCTTTAAACCTAAATCTGACTGATCAGGCAACAATTCATTACAGTGTTGATTTGCTAACCTGACTATTTGATCAAACTGCATTTTTCGTCCTGAAGATCCTTCGAAATTAAGAATATATTCATGTATGCGCTGTTCCACCTCAGCCGGCAAATTATGCAAGAAAGCGCGACGTAAATTGTCGTGAGTCCTCATACAGACACCGGGATAAGCTTTATATGCAAGCTGTTCGAGCCTTAAGGCAAACATATTGACCGTTTCTCCCGGCTTCCTTTTGGCTAACATGAAGGTTTGCGATGCTTTATCCTTCTTTACTACGGTTTCATAGTCCCACCATTGGAGGAGAGCCTCCTTAATAGAAAGATACGATGTATCCTCTTGGATTATTTGGTCGTAAAGGTCTGAATAACTACCCTCGAGATGATTTCCCAAAACGGTAATCCAATCCTCTTGTTGATCCGGGTAAGTGACCTCACAATATCTCTCGAATTGTCTAAAGAAGGTTCGGAGATTATGTTCTTTCTTGGAGTTGAACTTCCGTGGAGGTACGGCTTTCGGTTTGTATGCCCTAGTCATGAGCTGAGTTAGCATCGTTATAGATCTAGTAATCATGGCCAGTTGGTTTTCAATATCATCCAACCTGGAAGGATTATCTTGTGTAGCCTGATTATTCGGCATTCTTCCCGGACGGGGGATATACGAGTTTGATGTGGTTGAGACAGTAATAGGTGAAGTGTAAATGGATGTTACTTCGCTTGAAGATTGCAAAGAACCGGACACCATAGGAAGGCGCACAGAATTGACATGAGAATAGTCAAATCTGTCAGATTCATTCGGCAATGAGAATCGCACATTGGGCTTTGGCGTCTCTGATATATATGAAAAATTACGACCATCATGTTCGAATGGAAATCTTGGTCTGTAGATTTTTGTGTTATCCTCCACCAGTGGATGATCTATCACTGGTACACCTCTTCTAAATTTGAGCCGTTCAGCACGCTCTTCAGCCAGTTGTTGTTTGGATTGATCCAACGACACATTCAGTCGCTTCAACTCACTGAAAATCATTTTTGGATTAAAATCTACCACCTCGGGCATACCTCCCGTTGCACTATCCAGCTTGCCTTCGTCATCCTTTTCCGAAGAAGTGGACAGATCCTGGTCTTTCGTGAACGTACCCAACTCGAAAGATTTATCGTCCTGCTGGTTTGCCATGCTGTATGGTATGAGTTTTCAATACTTTTTTTTTTTTTTTTTTTTCGATTCCACAAACAACAACAGCGACAACCACTCCCAACAGATGATTTGACAAAACCCTGCTTTACAACACAACAACAGAATATCTTACAACTAGACAAGTTTGAATACAAACCCTAAACAGGAAAATAGAAAAACCTTCGAAAAAGATGAATACTAATGCTAACGCTGTGTATAAACTACGAACCCCTGATTATATGACTGGCAAATACTGCCCTTTACAGAGAGATCCTGGCAAGGTCGCCAATTATGTTATGGTGAACGATGCGACTTGCAATTTCCTAAGGAACAGGATGAAAAGACAGAAAGAAATAACTAACTCAACAGCTCCAATAAGAAGACAAGCGTGTGGATCAGACACCACAACGAAATATAATTTATGTTATGCAATGCAACGTAACCCGATCTCAGGTTTGTGTTGAGGACCTCTCTGCGTCCTCCGCCGGTGCTGAATATCTTGGCCTGTACACTGACGGATTTAAATAGACTGCAAAAGCGAATATGTGCATCAGAGGAGAAAGAAAAGTAGAAAAGGAACAGCAGCGCACAGCAAACAGAATTAAATAAGCCAATCAAGTAATAAGCAAATTATATAAGTAAAACAATTCTCAAACTAAAGAAAAACTCAGGACACAAGCTACAAAGGAAACTCTGCACCAAAGCTTATATTCTTGTATTAACAAAAGGGATATTTACAACTCTTCCCTTTATGAATGAAACTACATATGCTACCAGATATTATTATCTATCTGTCAGCACATGCACGACAAACATAGAAGGATAGAGCTCAATTTGACTATTTAAATAAAGTAACAAAATAATTGACCTGCATGAAAATACCAAAGCACAGATCTCATAAATATGTCAATACAATATATCAAGCTGATAGACTATATTGATTATATTGATCATATATGCGAAGATTTACACATATATATACATATTTATATAAATATATATATATACACATTCACACGCATATATGAAAAATTATTAAATAATTTAAATTATGTGAGTAATAATGATAATTGGTAAATTAAATTATAATTATCTTTATATTTACACCATTAATAGTATACTCAACTAATGTATGAGTGATGAATCCTGCTCTCGTATTCTTGTGTATGACTTTGATTATATAAGAGCTGTCACAAGGAATATGAATGTTTAATGAATACTGATGGATTCACTTCCAGACTATATAAACATAGATGATGTTGTCTCATAAAGTTGACCAAGAGATATTTGGCTCAAACTTGATCCCTGAGAAAAATCTCAGTGTAAGTTATTTTATTTAATGTGACCATTTAAAAAAATTATTGATTAATTGAAATGAACACCTACCCTGAAGCGGGGATGTTCCTGTATGAGCCTTTGAATTAACTGTCTGACTGTCTGACTATTTAACTCCAGAATTTGATTAATGTGGATTGATTTTGTATCAGTCAGAACAACAAAAAAAAAAAATAATGAAACAGTACTATTTATCAATACTAAATCTGATGGAAGAATATTATATAGGTTAATAAGTAATTCTAATCCCAATAGTAACATATCTACAGTGTGATAAATAAAAACAAATAAACAGAAATGAAAATTACTTTCACCTCTTCATTACTGAATGAATACTTTCCTTAATTTTTTTCCAAAGATACATCCTTTACAGGTTCAAACACCGTGGCTACATCATGGTCAACGTTTTTTAACTCCTTCCTTTGCCAGGCGGTGGTCGTTAGAGCCCATATTATTATGTTTTTGACATCCGGAGTCATTAAAGTTTGAACTCGGGATATACAAGACGAGATTTTACGTCCAGAGGCATAGTCAGCCCGTACGGCTACTCCATGTTGATTTCGGAGATACTTCTTTTGGTTCCGAAATAAGGATACTTCAGAGGATCCGATGGCTAATAGTAAGGGCATTTTTGTAATAATGTTTTGGAAAATTCTCGGGTTCCAAGTAGTATTCAATCAATTCTGAAAAGCATCAATATATATGTCAATACATAAGCCACCACAAAATTTCCAATCCTACATAAAATACATGAACTAATATTTCCTACGCTAAGATACTATTTTTATTACATGATAACTGTCATGAAGCGAAAAAATGAATTAGAGTAAAACTAAATCATTTTAACCTTCTCCATTTCTCAATTGTACTATTTGATTGTTGAAATCAGAAGTATCATATTATTGAGAAATTGACTAGTTAAAAAAAAAACAAATTTAAATTTGCTTGTAAAATAAATGAAAGGTAAATTAAAGGTATTAAACTAAACTTTCCATAGTCAGAAATATCAGCTTGGAAAATTACCATAATTGTTCATCGAAACCACCGTCATACCTCATTAACAAAGACCTTTTTTTTTTATTATGATCATTGTATACTTTATTTCGAAAATACAAACAATCTAGGAAGTCTTTTTCCTGATTATTTGTATTTCCTCATATACTCATTTACTTATCCATTGTGTCCTACGATTGCGAAGAGGGAGAATCTACTCATCCAGCCCATGGATTGATAATTAGAACCTCTTAATATCTCCTTCAGGAACCAGGAAAATCTCCACAACCTGTCATCAGACAAGCTCGTTGGAGCCGGAGAACTGGTAGATATATATGTACAATAGTACATATATATATATAGTTGAAGTTCTCATTATATATATATATATATATATATATATATATATATATATATATATATATATATATAATTTTCCCCGAGGTACGCGGTTTTCGATGAACATCTCCACAATTACTAGAGGAATTAAAACCATACAGTATATATGTATGCTATGCTGTATATATATTTAACCATGGTTGGTTAAATAAAGTAGGGAATTTAATTTACACCAGACTATTCAGATCTGTAGTTGAATAATTTAATCTTTAGTCTGCCATCATACAGAATCCAGACACACAAAGATCAATTATACAAGAATCGTTTATACTAGGAGGGTTTTTTTTTTCAGGCACACTAGAAAGCATACATTCAAACAACTTCAATAGATGAAGATGTTTTTTTAGAACAATAGTTCAGAAGTAAGTTTGCTTAAGAGATTTATAAAGATAGGAATAAGATTTTTTTGTAACTTATCGGGTTCAAGGTTTGCAAGATAAGTTATTTGGCTAAGTATTTTATATTAATTTTTCAGTCAGTAAGTAAACAACAGAACTTTAAGTAAAATTTTTAAATAGATGAAGCAAAGCTAACTTTTATTCTCTGTGCTTATTTACTTCACCTCAGGTTAAAATCATATGTCAATTTATAACTCAGAGAAGAAGTTATAAAAGACTGGTTCGTCTCCGGTGGCGTATATACTCCAGTGGAGTCGACATAACATTTGGGAATTCGGGAACCGACCCTCTACTCCTAGTGCTGGGAAAAACAGGTAATTGCATTTCCTCCAAGATTTCATTATCTATATGGACCAAAGTCAAATTACTATTATCCAATTGGACGTTAGCGGGATCACCAATCACCTCTCCCACTATTTGAAAAGGGACAACTCTAGTTTCCGAGACAGGTGAAGAAACCATTTCAGCCGACGGGGATATATTGAAAGAATTACTATTTGGCGGGCTGAAACCATAAAACTCAGTCTTTTGAGACCCGGAAGAACTATCCAGGCTAAAAAGGTTTGACCCATAGTCTGGCAAATCACCCACGACATTTCTCTCCGACAGATCGTTAAGATCCTCAGAAGAGACGGAAGGGGAATAGTTAGGTCGATCCAGAAAAAAGGAAGGTGGATCCGTTAGATTCAACCTAGATGTTTCCAGATTAATACTTTCCAACTGCTGTGTTTGGGAAACTATAAGACCTTCATTATTATTAGTTAATCTTACAGGAGAAAAGATAGAAGGATAGTTAAACCTAATAGGGTATTCATGTGAATACATATCAAAATAATCTAAAACAGGGGTAAGTATTTCTTCGTGGTTGACCTCCAGGGCACCACCAGGTTTATTAGGAGAACTAGTATGAATATTTATTAAATCTATCTCGGATAAACTAGAATCGGAATCCATCTCAGGTAAACTATAATTGGTAGAATTTGATTCGTCCGAAGAATGGATAGGGGAAATAGGAACTACGAGAGGAGGGAGCAAAAATTTAACCTCTTTGTGACCTGGAGATTGTAAGGACTTTGAAGACAACCGAGGAACTGACTCCTCCATACTAATGTTAAGGTTTTCCTTTTTATCCCAAGAAGTGGGCTCTATTACAGGAGTTAAATTTGGCAGTTGAATATAGTCACTTACAGAGATAGGATTAAAAGTTAAGAATCCCTCAAAATCAGCTTCCTCCTCCAGGGATTCATCGCAACCTATTGAACAATAAGGGGTCCGCGATGGCCTCTGACTCATAAGAATTAGCTGAATCAGTCTCAGACTCAAGATCGCTGGATTCAGGAGAATTTTCATCCATCCCCATCCAACAAACTTTCCTCGTCTGAGAAAAATGCATCACTAATTTCTTTATTTCGAGTCAGGTATTTACGTAAGTAAACAGGAATCTCAATCCATTCCCTTAAGTGGGAAAAATGGACTTTTTGAGTTTTACTGGGGGGATTAGTTTTTCTTTGTATGACATATGCCACTTTATTCGGGTTCACGTCTACAACAGTAAACGGCCCCTCCCACTTATGATGAAATTTAAGAGCAGTACTTGGTCCAGTCCGTATTACTTTACGAGCTACCTTTTGACCAACCTTGAAAGGTTTAAAGTTGACACTGCCCTCTTTCCAATATTGTGGAAAAGTATGCACTGGAGTATGGGATTTTTGTAATAAATAATCAGAAGGGGACATATCTAAGGCACTATGATAAGTATTATTATAGATTAATATGGAGGAAGACAATTCTTCATCCCAAGTAGCGGGTTGTTCTAAAACTAAACATTTCAGTAGTTGAATTAAACTCCGGTTAAAACGTTCAGAGACACCGTTACTCGAGGGATGAAGGGGAGATATTCTCACATGTTTAATATTGTGTTTTTGTAACACCTGTTGGAATATCTGGGAAGTAAATTCAGTTCCATTATCAGTTAATATACGATTTGGAACTTTAGGAAGGAAAGGGAGAACTTGGTGCTCCAGTTTCCTAGATACGGTCAAGCTGGACTTGTCGGCAATGGGAACTACAGACACCCATTTAGAATAATGATCAATAAAGATCATACAATATTTATTTCCTTTAAAAGTTTTTGGAAATTGAATCAAATCCATGGCACATAAATCAAAGGGATAGCTGGCCAAGATTTTTAACATGGGTGGAGTTATATTGGAAGAAAAGTTTTTCTGCATCTGGCAAACAGGGCAACACCGCACTACATCGGAAATTACCTGGTTAACCCTAGGATGCCAGAAATGCTTGTATACCAACTGAAGCAACTTGTTCCGACCTATATGGGCACAGGATACATGGAGGCCCAGAACTATGTGCATTAGTAGGTCCAAAGAAATCGCATATAACAAATTCCCGGACGTAGTTCTGTAGTACAAGATGTCATTTTCCAAAACCATTTGTTTATGAAGAGATCTTTTGTATGGTTTTTAGGAACTTGTTGCCAATTTATACTGTTGTCATTTTTTTTAAAGCTCTTCAATAAGTATCGAAGGGTACGATCATTTTTTTGATCGTGGATAACATCAGTATCGGTATCGTTAATATTAGTATTAACTACCGACACATTTTTCACCTGTATAGTAGAAGACTTCAAATTGGACTGGGTACAAGTTGATATGCCATCGGCCACCACAGTCAATTTTTTCCCTTGAAGATGAATCAATTGTTTTCGGGACATGTCAGGTAATAAGTGATTATCCCTAAGAGCACAAGTACCAAGTATCAATGGGTTATCTACCATGTATTCCTGGGGAACTATGAAAAACGCCGAAGGATGAGTTACAAAACCCATATTAAACCTCAGGATTATATTTACATAATGAACGATAGGAATTCGTTCTTTATTTCCGAAACCACTGATGGCCTTTACTCCTATGTCTTCGGAAGCCAACAGCTCTTTTGAATTCCCTAGGAACGGAACAATCTCGGAGCTTATTAAGTTTACGCCAGCCCCACTGTCTACAAGGCAATCGTAAATGGGAGCGTCATGATCATCTAACTTGACACAGACGATCAAAGGTTCGATATCCGCCTGACACAAGTTAATGGCAACGACCATGTCTTCACCAGCATAGGAATAAGGTTTATACGAAAATTTACTCTTCGGGGTTATCCCATAAAAGTTAATAGAAGGATCATCCAGTTTCTTTACAGAGTCATTATCAAGGTCCTTTTCCACAGATTGACTCATCTCTGTGGGGACTAGTCGTTTAACTGACTTTCGGGACGAGTTTCAGCAAACCCTCCTTTGCAACGACCTTCATAATGGGACACGTTACAGTTTCGCACGGTCCAGAAAATAAGCGTTGAGGTAATGGCTTCTCAGTTGGTTTATCTGAAGTGTTAGGGGCCTCAGAGGAATAAGAACGAGAATAAACTTTCTTTATCGCTCCCTGAATATATTCTTTCGGAGGAGTTCGTTCAGAATCACCGGATCTTGGAGGGGTGCGTTGAGAACACCTCATTCCCGCGTGGGGACCTCTACAAAAGGGACATACTACTTTCCGGTTATTTACGGGAGATGATGGAGGGGAGTTTCTAGCTCGGCATTCGGTATTTGAATGGCCGGTTTTCTTGCAATAACTACAGACCCCCAGATACTTATAGCATTCTTGCATCTCATGCCCTCGCTTCTCACAGTAGTCACATAAAAGATTCATCCGATCTCCCGATCCTGACCGACCCTTTCGATTGGTGTTCCGATTATTTGGAGCTCTGGAGTGGTCATCATTTCGAGGGGAATTACGAACAGTGTTGTAGACCATACGACTGCTATTATTTCTTTCCTGTAGGCTGCGTTGGCTGACATTGGAATTATGATGGTTCAAGTTAATTGAAGACTTAGGTTTACGTTGAGCGACCTTCTTACTTAATACATCAGTCCATCCAGGAAGAGCAGCGTTTATCTGTATCACTGACTCAACAGACTCGTTTAAGTCTACCTCCTGGTCAGCTCGGCGGGAATAAGTTGATGGGCCGACCTCACGAGGATTAGTTTGGGACAAGGAACTTGGAAAAACAAGGTTATCGCTGTCCAAAGAATCAGCGAAATTCACTATATTTTCCCATGAAGCTCGACTATAGCCGTCCAACTCCATCATTTTAATATATTGACGGACGAATGTTTCAATATTTGGAGGCAAACTACAAAGGAAAGCGGTTCTAAGGGAATCGTGATCTCTCATATCATGTCCATGATATGCTTGGCTAGCTAGGCGCTCCAACCGAAGGGCAAACATTTTAATGTTCTCATTAGGGTATCGGTGAGCGGCATGATACTTCTGTATTCGATCTTCCTTTTTCTTTCTTTCCTCATCTCGATACCAACAAACAAGATTATCCCTTACAGAGAAATATTCACGATTATCTTTTATAATTTCTCGGTAGATGTTCTGAAATTTTCCTTCCAGCTGCCGACCAAGTAGTCTTAACCATTGGTGATGGGCATTTGGGTAGTGTAAACTACAATAAGCCTCAAAATCAGCCAGGTAGACCAAGAGATCTTGTTCCGTTTCATATTTGAATTTACCAGGATCCACAACCTTCAGTTTCTGAGAGTTCTTGAGTAACTGAGTAAGAAGCACAATGGCTTCCTCCAGCATATCAAGTCTCCGTTTCATGTGTGGTCCTGAATACATAGAAGGTTCATCGTCGTCAGGAATACGACGTTCAGAATGTGTTTGAGAATATCCTTGTGGATAACAACCAGAATAGACACTAGGGTCAGTTGATAACATCTGGTGCTCCGGATATTGATTTCTAAGAATTTGTTCTCGTTTAGGCTGTATCAATTTATTATACTTTTCGGAAAAGTCAGCCTCTCCTCTATTTACAGGGGATAGAAAATCTCTATTGCCTCTACCCATATCGGGATTTCTAAATAGAGACTTTGGTGGATTATAGTAATTTCCTGGGGATATATAATCATGACGAAGATTGGGATTAGGAAAAAGTTGAGATTTAGGAAGAAAATTATGAGTAAGTCCAGAATTAGGATTAGGAATAAGATTAGGATTAGCAATAAGATTAGGATTAGGATGATAGTTAGGATTAGAATGAAGATTAGAATTAGAAAGAATTTGGTTTCTAGAATTTTCTACATAACTGGGTGGATTATGTAGAAGAGGCATTGATCGTGGTTGAGATTGGGAAACTAAGGAAGGTTTATACTCACGATCATAGAAAGAAGTGGTATTTTTATTCAATTGCAAATTATGGGAATCGAAGCCAGAGGGGATACCTTGTCCTCGATCATGAAACGTTCTGTGTTCAGCATTACTGACCGAATTTACATTAGCCACTTTCCTTTCACTTATCACCTGTTTTTGGAGTTTAGTTAATAAGGTACTCATTTCGGTCTCAGTGAAAGGTTTATCAGAGTTGGGAACTGATTTTAAGTCAGAATTTGCAAGTGAATTTAAGTCAGATTTGGTAACTGAGGGTATGTCAGAGTTGGAAATTTCTACCCTGTCTTTATTTTCCACATTCATTCCTACATTCAATTCTAAATTTATTTTATTTCAGATCATCACGCAGACGTTGTTCTACCCGTGGATCTAAGGCAATAGCTGCAAGAGATGGATCGAAGTCCAAAGTCTCTTGGCCATCAACACCTATGTTTGTGTCCAAGTCTTTTAGTTGAGTTTCTTCTGACATTTTTAAGTTTTAAATGGAAAGTATTTCAAAAGATTGGGAGGGTTATTACTAACTAACTCTCGAATCTGTTCAATGTAAGTACAAAAAAGAAGAAGATTTCCTCGAAGATAACTGAAGAGAATCGATGATTTTCAAAAATAAATGTCGGTGTGAGCGAGAGTCACAATCCTAGTGCACGCAAGCGCAGGAACTCAAACAGAGTCCCTGTTCGGGCGCCACTTAATTTATTTATGTGGCGGAGAGGAAGTACGCTGGGATCAACAATTGTACCCGACGGTGAGGTACCTCTCTCCGCTCTTTCTAGTAGATATAAAATCGAAGAATAGAAGATTACGAAAGTCAATTTATAGGAGATTTCACAGATGTTAGGTTTATGATGTTCAAAGATAATGGTTGGGATGTCTAGTCAGCACAGGCAACCACCTGACACCATCAGAGGTAATACGGAGCAGGTTAGGCTATCTCCGTAACGGAGGAAATTTGTCATTTAGGACTCCGTTGGCCTGCTGACTTGAATGACTATCGGAGAGGATTGTGATCATTAACTAATAAATTATTCTATATAAATCTTGCCCTGATGTTCAGTTTGAAGATCAGTTGTAAGTATATTATTTACTATAATTAACCAAGGTGTCACTGCACAGGTTTTGACTGAATATTAAAGTTGAAGATTAAATCTAATTATATTTTCATAGCTCATAGAATAGAATGAGATAAATAATCAAAAGTAAACAATCAAGGATTTGACACACCAGAAAAAGTTCTATCTTTAATTAGGTTTGTAAGAATTATAAATATTATATTGGTGGAAGAAGGAAGGTTTTACCAACTCAATTAATCCACTGTATAAAATATTTTAAGAGTTTAAATAAGTATAAGTATAAGCGAATAAGCATGGACTGCCAGCACAAACAATCCAGTCTTTAATTCACAGAAACAAAGAATAAATAAGAAAGTGATATACACCACAAATATTGATTATTTATTCTTAAAAATCTATTTCGATATATTATTTACAATAGCTCAAGAAAGCTTCATAGAATTAAAATCAGATTCGAGAGTGGAAACGAAAGTAGTTTCCAAATATTGTTCATGTAAGAAGTTAAGGTAAGTATTAGGAAATAGGAGGCTAGATTAACAATATAATGACTTAGCTTTGAATTAATGAATAATATCTTTTCTTTCAGATAAAGATCCAAGAATGACTTACAGGATGAAATAAGGAATCCAAAGAATCTGGACTCAAGTCCCAGATACGAAGCCTGTTAAAAGTAAGTAACAGTGTGTTTTTAAAAAGGGCTTTTACCTACTCTTTATTATATATTATTTTCAATAAATTTTTTTTACACTTTTAAAATTACATAATCATTTGTTTAAAAACTCACCCTATTTTCTAAAAGGGCTTGTTTTATTCCTTTACCCAAGGTTTTCTTGAGTGTTCTTTATGCTTTAGTAAACTGTAAGAGTTTAAGGTAAATTTACTATCATTATTTACTAATCCATAGTTATAACATATTAATTTATATAAATTAAATCATAAAAGTTAACATTCATTATCATTATATGTAGACTGACCTTAGATGCAGTTGCAATCCTCATATAAGGTCTTCAAGAAAAGCTTTTGTACAATTACAACAGAAAGTGAGTCACAATAATACCTATTCTAATACTTTCTGTGACTTAAAATTCCTCAAAACATGTATTACAATATATAACAATACTAGAACAGAAAAGAAACAATATTATAATATATGCAAATTCCACATGGGTTTTCCAATAAATACATCCATAATACTTAAAACTAAACACCACATGGTGAGATTATAAACCACATGGTGTATTATCCATTACTGAGAATGGTTTCTGCTATGTTTAATCCTCCCAGTATACATATATAAAAACACGAACAATATCTCCCTTATATCCTCCCCCACTAAATCTAAACCCCCCACCTCCATTTTCCACGTCGTTCAAAGAAAGACAGGAGTGTCGAGGCAAAGTGTAGTACAGACCCGTAGAGAAGGATACTCAGGACTCTCATAATATATAATCCAAAATCCAATACATACTAAAGAAATATATTTACAATTATGGTTTACAACATCGGGGCGGTGTTCAAAGAAGAAAGATTAGCAAAGGACTTCTTTTCATCCTCAAACTCTTGAGCCCACAATATTGAAGTCATCTGCCGTTGATTTTCATTCATATCCTTCCACCTGATCCGGTCCATTGCCCATCTCAAACTTGTACGCAGTACCAGTTTGATCTGGGGATCCAGAGTGGCTTCAGGATTACAAGCAGAAGATGAAGTAGCCAAGTTATACGAAGCAGTTGAAGTATAACTAGGTAAATTAGAGAAAGCAGTTGATGTATAATTAGGTAAAGTAGATGAGTTACATGAACCAGTTGAAGCGTAACTACAGGAAGGTTGGTACAAAGGATCAATAATAGGAAATTGGTTAGGGTTACATCCAGATTGGGACTTATTATTACATGAAAAATTAGGGTCCTGTATAGGATAATTCTGTGCATAAGAATTTGAATCAGGGAAGTAATTTGATGGGAATGATGATGAAAAATTGCTTTGCCGATTACCAGATTGAGGATATTCGGGGATATAGTCCACAGGAGCATTATAATTAGGTATCAATATTGGCAACAGGTAGCGTAAATAATTTTGGTCCATCCGTCCAGTTTCTCTATTAGGAATGGCAACCATGGGACGTGATCGTCTCTTCTCATTTTTCTTTGCTGCTTTACCTTGTAAAGGTGTGTAAGGTTCATACCTCACAGCAATTTTATTTATTTTAAAAAGATGCCCCATTTTTTCCATGAAGTTAACTAAAAATAGGCGATTTGGGTGCAAACCGTCCAACAATAGGGGAGAATTCATTATGAGTATCTCTTTGTTAAGATACTGAGTATGAGGTAATATTTGAGTATTTTGGTCATTTTTCTTATGTTTGCCATGGTAAAAGTTCAAAATTTCCGTTCCTCTTATAATATTTTTATCGGACCATTTGTATCGGGATTCCATCAAAGACTCGAACATCTTGAAACTGTGAATGGAGTGGTCTCTCATCTTTTCAGGAGATAGTTCTGGGTCATCCAAAGTATATTTGCTATACTTACTGCCCCAGTCTCGAATAATACGCTTTTTATTAAAGGCGTGCATATCCTGCATGGGTGGAATATACAGATAGACTTTAGCCTGAGGATTAATCTTTTTTGTGATTCCGGTAATTTTCTCCATAATGCCAGGAACGTTTTCCACAGATAAAGCCGTTTCAGGTTCAAACACCGTTGCTACATCATGATCGATGTTTTTAAGCTCTTTCCTTTTCCAAGCGGTCGTTAGAGCCCATATTATTATGTTTTTGACATCCGGAGTCATTAAAGTTTGAACTCGGGATATACAAGACGAGATTTTACGTCCAGAGGCATAGTCAGCCCGTACGGCTACTCCATGTTGATTTCGGAGATACTTCTTTTGGTTCCGAAATAAGGATACTTCAGAGGATCCGATGGCCAAAAGCAAGGGCATCTTTGAAAATGGTTTGAAAAATCAAATTCCAGGTAGTTATTCAATCAATTCTGAAAAGCATCAATATATATGTCAATACATAAGCCACCACAAAATTTCCAATCCTACATAAAATACATGAACTAATATTTCCTACGCTAAGATACTATTTTTATTACATGATAACTGTCACGAAGCGAAAAAATGAAGTAGAGTAAAACTAAATCATTTTAACCTTCTCCATTTCTCAATTGTACTATTTGATTGTTGAAATCAGAAGTATCATATTATTGAGAAATTGACTAGTTAAAAAAAAAACAAATTTAAATTTATAAAATTTGCTTGTAAAATAAATGAAAGGTAAATTAAAGGTATTAAACTAAACTTTCCATAGTCAGAAATATCAGCTTGGAAAATTACCATAATTGTTCATCGAAACCACCGTCATACCTCATTAACAAAGACCTTTTTTTTTTTATTATGATCATTGTATACTTTATTTCGAAAATACAAACAATCTAGGAAGTCTTTTTCCTGATTATTTGTATTTCCTCATATACTCATTTACTTATCCATTGTGTCCTACGATTGCGAAGAGGGAGAATCTACTCATCCAGCCCATGGATTGATAATTAGAACCTCTTAATATCTCCTTCAGGAACCAGGAAAATCTGCAAATAAGTTTTAAAGCTCTCCCACTCCACAACCTGTCATCAGACAAGCTCGTTGGAGCCGGAGAACTGGTAGATATATATGTACAATAAGTACATATATATATACAGTTCACAATATATATATATATATATATATATATATATATATATATATATATATATATATATATATATATATATATATATATAATTTTCCCCGAGGTGGAGTCGGAGTCGGAGTCGGTAATTGGAAGTAAAACCATACAGTATATATGTATGCTATGCTGTATATATATTTAACCATGGTTGGTTAAATAAAGTAGGGAATTTAATTTACACCAGACTATTCAGATCTGTAGTTGAATAATTTAATCTTTAGTCTGCCATCATACAGAATCCAGACACACAAAGATCAATTATACAAGAATCGTTTATACTAGGAGGGTTTTTTTTTTCAGGCACACTAGAAAGCATACATTCAAACAACTTCAATAGATGAAGATGTTTTTTTTTTTAGAACAATAGTTCAGAAGGAAGTTTGCTTAAGAGATTACTAAAGATAGGAATAAGATTTTTTTGTAACTTATCGGGTTCAAGGTTTGCAAGATAAGTTATTTGGCTAAGTATTTTATATTAATTTTTCAGTCAGTAAGTAAACAACAGAACTTTAAGTAAAATTTTTAAATAGATGAAGCAAAGCTAACTTTTATTCTCTGTGCTTATTTACTTCACCTCAGGTTAAAATCATATGTCAATTTATAACTCAGAGAAGAAGTTATAAAAGACTGGTTCGTCTCCGGTGGCGTATATACTCCAGTGGAGTCGACATAACATTTGGAAATTCGGGAACCGACCCTCTACTCCTAGTGCTGGGAGGGAAGAACAGGCAATTGCATTTCCTCCAATATTTCATCACCTATATGGACCAAAGTCAAATTACTATTATCCAAATGGACGTTAGTGGGATCACCAATTACCTCTCCCACTATTTGAAAAGGGACAACTCTAGTTTCCGAGACAGGTGAAGAAACCATTTCAGCCGACGGGGATATATTGAAAGAATTACTATTTGGCGGGCTGAAACCATAAAACTCAGTCTTTTGAGAGCTGGAAGAACTATCCAGGCTAAAAAGGTTTGACCCATAGTCTGGCAAATCACCCACGACATTTCTCTCCGACAGATCGTTAAGATCCTCAGAAGAGACGGAAGGGGAATAGTTAGGTCGATCCAGAAAAAAGGACGGTGGATCCGTTAGATTCAACCTAGATGTTTCCAGATTAATACTTTCCAACTGCTGTGTTTGGGAAACTATAAGACCTTCATTATTATTAGTTAATCTTACAGGAGAAAGGATAGAAGAATAGTTAAATCTAATAGGGTATTCATGTGAATACATATCAAAATAATCTAAAACAGGGGTAAGTATTTCTTCGTGGTTGACCTCCAGGGCACCACCAGGGTTATTAGGAGAACTAGTATGAATATTTATTAAATCTATCTCGGATAAACTAGAATCGGAATCCATCTCAGGTAAACTATAATTGGTAGAATTTGATTCGTCCGAAGAATGGATAGGGGAAATAGGAACTACGAGAGGAGGGAGCAAAAATTTAACCTCTTTGTGACCTGGAGATTGTAAGGACTTTGAAGACAACCGAGGAACTGACTCCTCCATACTAATGTTAAGGTTTTCCTTTTTATCCCAAGAAGTGGGCTCTATTACAGGAGTTAAATTTGGTAGTCGAATATAGTCACTTACAGAAATAGGATTAAAAGTTAAGAATCCCTCAAAATCAGCTTCCTCCTCCAGGGAATCATCGCTATTAGTGAACAATAAGGTATCAGCGATGGACTCTGACTCATAAGAATTAGCTGAATCAGTCTCAGACTCAAGATCGCTGGATTCAGGAGAATTTGCATCATCCCCATCCAACAAACTTTCCTCGTCTGAGAAAAATGCATCACTAATTTCTTTATTTCGAGTCAGGTATTTTTGCAAATAACCCGGAATCTCAATCCATTCCCTTAAGTGTGAAAAATGGACTTTTTGAGTTTTACTGGGGGGATTAGTTTTTCTTTGTATGACATATGCCACTTTATTCGGGTTCACGTCTACAACAGTAAATGGCCCCTCCCACTTATGATGAAATTTAAGAGCAGTACTTGGTCCAGTTCGTATTACTTTACGAGCTACTTTTTGACCAACCTTGAAAGGTTTAAAGTTGACACTGCCCTCTTTCCAATATTGTGGAAAAGTATGCACTGGAGTATGGGATTTTTGTAATAAATAATCAGAAGGGGACATATCTAAGGCACTATGATAAGTATTATTATAGATTAATATGGAGGAAGACAATTCTTCATCCCAAGTAGCGGGTTGTTCCAGAACTAAACATTTCAGTAGTTGAATTAAACTCCGGTTAAATCGCTCTGAGACACCGTTACTCGAGGGATGAAGGGGAGATATTCTCACATGTTTAATATTGTGTTTTTGTAACACCTGTTGGAATATCTGGGAAGTAAATTCAGTTCCATTATCAGTTAATATACGATTTGGAACTTTAGGAAGGAAAGGGAGAACTTGGTGCTCCAGTTTCCTGGATACGGTCAAGCTGGACTTGTCGGCAATGGGAACTACAGACACCCATTTAGAATAATGATCAATAAAGATCATACAATATTTATTTCCTTTAAAAGTTTTTGGAAATTGAATCAAATCCATGGCACATAAATCAAAGGGATAGCTGGCCAAGATTTTTAACATGGGTGGAGTTATATTGGAAGAAAAGTTTTTCTGCATCTGGCAAACAGGGCAACACCGCACTACATCGGAAATTACCTGGTTAACCCTAGGATGCCAGAAATGCTTGTATACCAACTGAAGCAACTTGTTCCGACCTATATGGGCACAGGATACATGGAGGCCCAGAACTATGTGCATTAGTAGGTCCAAAGACATATAACAGATTCCCGGACGTAGTTCGGTAGTACAAGATGTCATTTTCCAAAACCATTTGTTTAGAATGACTTTTGTATGGTTTAGGAACTTGTTCCAATTTATACTGTTGTCATTTTTTTTAAAGCTCTTCAATAAATATCGAAGGGTACGATCATTTTTTTGATCGTGGATAACATCAGTATCGTTAATATTCGTACTGACTACCGACACATTTTTCACCTGTATAGTAGAGGACGTCAATTTGGACTGGGTACAAGTTGATATGCCATCGGCCACCACAGTCAATTTTTTTCCTTGAAGATGAATCAATTGTTTTCGGGACATGTCAGGTAATAAGTGATCCCTAAGAGCACAAGTACCAAGTATCAATGGGTTATCTACCATGTATTCCTGGGGAACTATGAAAAACGCCGAAGGATGAGTTACAAAACCCATATTAAACCTCAGGATTATATTTACATAATGAACGATAGGAATTCGTTCTTTATTTCCGAACCCACTGATGGCCTTTACTCCTATGTCTTCGGAAGCCAAAAGCTCTTTTGAGTTCCCCAAGAAAGGAACAATCTCGGAGCTTATTAAATTTACGCCAGCCCCACTGTCTACAAGGCAATCGTAAATGGGAGCATCATGATCATCTAACTTGACACAGACGATCAAAGGTTCGATATCCGCCTGACACAAGTTAATGGCAACGACCATGTCTTCACCAGCATAGGAATAAGGTTTATACGAAAATTTACTCTTCTGGGTTATCCCATAAAAGTTAATAGAAGGATCATCCAGTTTCTTTACAGAGTCATTATCAAAGTCCTTTTCCACAGATTGACTCATCTCTGTGGGGACTAGTCGTTTAACTGACTTTCAGGACGAGTTTCAGCAAACCCTCCCTTGCAACGACCTTCATAATGGGAAACGTTACAGGTTTCGCACGGGTCCAGAAATAAGCGTTGAGGTAATGGCTTCTCAGTTGGTTTATCTGAAGTGTTAGGGGCCTCAGAGGAATAAGAACGAGAATAAACTTTCTTTATCGCTCCCTGAATATATTCTTTCGGAGGAGTTCGTTCAGAATCACCGGATCTTGGAGGGGTGCGTTGAGAACACCTCATTCCCGCGTGGGGACCTCTACAAAAGGGACATACTACTTTCCGGTTATTTACGGGAGATGATGGAGGGGAGTTTCTAGCTCGGCATTCGGTATTTGAATGGCCGGTTTTCTTGCAATAACTACAGACCCCCAGGTACTTATAGCATTCTTGCATCTCATGCCCTCGCTTCTCACAGTAGTCACATAAAAGATTCATCCGATCTCCCGATCCTGACCGACCCTTTCGATTGGTGTTCCGATTATTCGGAGCTCTGGAGTGGTCATCATTTCGAGGGGAATTACGAACAGTGTTGTAGACCATACGACTGCTATTATTTCTTTCCTGGAGGCTGCGTTGACTGACAGGAAATATGATGGTTCAAGTTAATTGAAGACTTAGGTTTACGTTGAGCGACCTTCTTACTTAATACATCAGTCCATCCAGGAAGAGCAGCGTTTATCTGTATCACTGACTCAACAGACTCGTTTAAGTCTACCTCCTGGTCAGCTCGAGAATAAGTTGATGGGCCGACCTCACGAGGATTAGTTTGGGACAAGGAACTTGGAAAAACAAGGTTATCGCTGTCCAAAGAATCAGCGAAATTCACTATATTTTCCCATGAAGCTCGACTATAGCCGTCCAACTCCATCATTTTAATATATTGACGGACGAATGTTTCAATATTTGGAGGCAAACTACAAAGGAAAGCGGTTCTAAGGGAATCGTGATCTCTCATATCATGTCCATGATATGCTTGGCTAGCTAGGCGCTCCAACCGAAGGGCAAACATTTTAATGTTCTCATTAGGGTATCGGTGAGCGGCATGATACTTCTGTATTCGATCTTCCTTTTTCTTTCTTTCCTCATCTCGATACCAACACACAAGATTATCCCGTACAGAGAAATATTCACGATTATCTTTTATAATTTCTCGGTAGATGTTCAGAAATTTGCCTTCCAGTTGCCGACCAAGTAGTCTTAACCATTGGTGATGGGCATTTGGGTAGTGTAAACTACAATAAGCCTCAAAATCAGCCAGGTAGACCAAGAGATCTTGTTCCGTTTCATATTTGAATTTACCAGGATCCACAACCTTCAGTTTCTGAGAGTTCTTGAGTAACTGGGTAAGAAGCACAATGGCTTCCTCCAGCATATCAAGTCTCCGTTTCATGTGTGGTCCTGAATACATAGAAGGTTCATCGTCGTCAGGAATACGACGTTCAGAATGTGTTTGAGAATATCCTTGTGGATAACAACCAGAATAGACACTAGGGTCAGTTGATAACATCTGGTGCTCCGGATATTGATTTCTAAGAATTTGTTCTCGTTTAGGCTGTATCAATTTATTATACTTTTCGGAAAAGTCAGCCTCTCCTCTATTTATAGGGGATAGAAAATCTCTATTGCCTCTACCCATATCGGGATTTCTAAATAGAGACTTTGGTGGATTATAGTAATTTCCTGGGGATATATAATCATGACGAAGATTGGGATTAGGAAAAAGTTGAGATTTAGGAAGAAAATTATGAGTAAGTCCAGAATTAGGATTAGGAATAAGATTAGGATTAGCAATAAGATTAGGATTAGGATGATAGTTAGGATTAGAATAAAGATTAGAATTAGAAAGAATTTGATTTCTAGAATTTTCTACATAACTGGGTGGATTATGTAGAAGAGGCATTGATCGTGGTTGAGATTGGGAAACTAAGGAAGGTTTATACTCACGATCATAAAAAGAAGTGGTATTTTTATTCATTTGCAAATTATGGGAATCGAAGCCAGAGGGGATACCTTGTCCTCGATCATGAAACGTTCTGTGTTCAGCATTACTGACCGAATTTACATTAGCCACTTTCCTTTCACTTATCACCTGTTTTTGGAGTTTAGTTAATAAGGTACTCATTTCGGTCTCAGTGAAAGGTTTATCAGAGTTGGGAACTGATTTTAAGTCAGAATTTGCAAGTGAATTTAAGTCAGATTTGGTAACTGAGGGTATGTCAGAGTTGGAAATTTCTACCCTGTCTTTATTTTCCACATTCATTCCTACATTCAATTCTAATTTATTTTTATTTCGATCATCACGCAGACGTTGGTCTAACCGTGGATCTAATGCGATAGCTGCAAGAGATGGATCGAAGTCCACAACCTCTTGGCCATCAACACCTATGCTTGTGTCCAAGTCTTTTAGTTGAGTTTCTTCTGACATTTTTAAGTTTTAATGGAAAGTATTTCAAAAGATTGGGAGGGTTATTACTAACTAACTCTCGAATCTGTTTAATGTAAGTACAAAAAAGAAGAAGATTTCCTTGAAGATAACTAAAAAGAATCGATGATTTTCAAAAATAAATGTCGGTGTGAGCGAGAGTCACAATCCTAGTGCACGCAAGCGCAGGAACTCAAACAGAGTCCCTGTTCGGGCGCCACTTAATTTATTTATGTGGCGGAGAGGAAGTACGCTGGGATCAACAATTGTACCCGACGGTGAGGTACCTCTCTCCGCTCTTTCTAGTAGATATAAAATCGAAGAATAGAAGATTACGAAAGTCAATTTATAGGAGATTTCACAGATGTTAGGTTTATGATGTTCAAAGATAATGGTTGGGATATCTAGTCAGCACAGCAACCACCAGACATCATCAGAGGTAATACGGAGCAGGTTAGGCTATCTCCGTAACGGAGGAAATTTGTCATTTAGGACTCCGTTGGCCTGCTGACTTGAATGACTATCGGAGAGGATTGTGATCATTAACTAATAAATTATTCTATATAAATCTTGCCCTGATGTTCAGTTTGAAGATCAGTTGTAAGTATATTATTGACTATAATTAACCAAGGTGTCACTGCACAGGTTTTGACTGAATATTAAGGTTGAAGATTAATCTGATTATATTTTCATAGATCATAGAGATATAATTAACCAAAAGTAAAAAAATCAGGGATGTTGACACACCAGAAAAAGTTCTATTTTTAATCAGGTTTGTAATAATTATAACTATTATATTGGTGGAAGAAGGAAGGTTTTACCAACTCAATTAATCCACTGCATAAATTATTTTAAGAGTTTAAATAAGTATAAGTATAAGCGAATAAGCATGGACTGCCAGCACAAACAATCCAGTCTTGAATTCACAGAAACAAAGAATAAATAAGAAAGTGATATACACCACAAATATTGATTATTTATTCTTGAAATCTATTTTAAATATATTATTTACATTAGCTCTAGAAAGCTTCATAGGATTATAATATCAGATTCGAGAGTGGAAACGAAAGTAGTTTCCAAATATTGTTCATGTAAGAAGTTAAGGTAAGTATTAGGAAATAGGAGGCTAGATTAACAATATAATGACTTAGCTTTGAATTAATGAACAATATCTTTTCTTTCAGATAAAGATCCAAGAATGATTTACAGGATGGAATAAGGAATCCAAAGAATCTGGACTCAAGTCCCAGATACGAAGCCTGTTAAAAGTAAGTAACAGTGTGTTTTTAAAAAGGGCTTTTACCTACTCTTTATTATATATTATTTTCAATCAATTTTTTTACACTTTTAAAATTACATAATCATTTGTTTAAAAACTCACCCTATTTTCTAAAAGGGCTTGTTTTATTCCTTTACCCAAGGTTTTCTTGAGTGTTCTTTATGCTTTAGTAAACTGTAAGAGTTTAAGGTAAATTTACTATCATTATTTACTAATCCATAGTTATAACATATTAATTTATATAAATTAAATCATAAAAGTTAACATTAATATTATATGTAGAACTGACCTTAGATGAAGCTGCAATCCTCATATAAGGTCTTCCAGAAAAGCTTTTTGTACAATTACAACAGAAAGTGAGTCACAATAATACCTATTCTAATACTTTCTGTGACTTAAAATTCATCAAACATGTATTACAATATATAACAATAACTAAAACAGAAAAGAAATAGCATTATAATATATGCAAATTCCACAAGGGTTTTTCCAATAAATACATCCATAATACTTAAAACTAAACACCACATGGTGAGATTATAAACCACATGGTGTATTATCCATTACTGAGAATGGTTTCTGCTATGTTTAATCCTCCCATTATACATATATAAAACAGAACAATATCCCCTTAATATATATATATATATATATATATATTATATATATAATATATATATATATATATATATATATATATATATATATATATATAGTATATATATATATTATATACATAATATTTAAAATATAACAAATAATATATCTCTAAATCCATATTTATAAAATGGTATATATTATAGGGATTGTACGATACCAGAAAGAGGCCGCTAACACCGATACTCTATTTTTTTTTAGGTGCCGAGACCGATACCGATACTTTAATTAATATAATTAAATTCAGCAGTAATAAGATGAACATTTTGGTGCCTGGACTAGGCACTCAAGATTGCATTCCCTGTACAAACAATACTTAGTCATTTATATTTCATATTTGGTTGTGCCCAAGTATATTTATTTTATAAATTAAAATAGTACCTTTAAGGAATAATAATTGCAAATATAATATTAATAACTTTTTTATGTTTTTTGTGTTTATTTAAAAAATATTCCATTTCCATTTTCAAGTAAGTATTAACAAAGTTTAGCTACTAGCTTTTATGTTTTAACATGTTAACAATTTACAAGAAGATTCTTTAACTAGATACAATATAAAGAATAAAAAATAATGAAAGAAGAGACCTTAAATAATCAGCCGAAAAGTTAAAAATAAAAAAACGCTATTACTAAAACATGACCTAATAAATACTCCTTTAAGATAGATATCATTCAGTACTCAAATTCAAATTCACAATTTGATGTTTGCAGAAAACATTAAGCATTTACTAAGTATGTTGACGAGTAGACTGCTATGACTATTAACCCAAATTTATATGCCTCTACTTAACTCTATACTATAATATAA
>JABUQX010011819.1:5000-11167 GCA_015478945.1 Trachelipus rathkii | reverse complement strand
CGGTATTGCTTCGTTCCGGATAATTTGGGTGTTTAACCGTTTTCCTTATTTTATCATTGGCCTTTCGCGTTTTCGTGCGCCACTTCATATATATATATATATATATATATATATATATATATATATATATATATATATATATATATATATAGGAACTTTCTCTTTAAAAGTATGTTCACCGATATATATCAAACGAGCGATAAAATCGAATTTTTTTTTCGATTATTTCAAGGCAATATAGAGCGACAAGGTTGCCAATAAGTTTTTTTTATTATTTTAAACTAAAGGAATACCCAAGATTAAATCGCCAAGATGTCAAAAAGTCAGGGTCTCTCACGGCCTCAGCGGGGACGACGGGGGACTTCGTCCCCCCTCTGTCCACCGTCGGCTCGAGCCCCTTAATAAAATAAATAAAAAAAAATGAAAACAAAATTAACATATAAAAATTAACATGATATAAAAAGCAACATGTGGCAACTTTTTCTCTTCTATTATTGGAGTTTAAGTTAACACTCACAGTGTATGGTTAGACGATTAGGGTTCAGCGATATTTCGATATGTTACAATTTATGTATCCCCCTTTTAAAGGAAAGTGTTATATATATATATATATATATATATATATATATATATATATATATATATATATATATATATATATATATATATATATATATATATATATATATATATATATATATATATATATATATATATATATATATATATATATTATAGTGTAATCAAAGTTTTGAATAATAAAAAATGATAATCCATACATAAGTCCAATATTTATAAATATTTCATAATTTACGAAAAGTTTATTTCAAAATGAGTATAACTAGTAAGAAGTCTTATATTATTAAATAGTGTTTCTTTTTTAGCTTGAAAACAAGAATTTAATATTTCTTTTTTCTTTCCAAAAATCAGTTATAATATCTATTAATTATTATCAATTGATGTTTTTGACGTGAAACTTTTCCCCCGTGAATGCTTAGCAAACATAGCTCATTTAATCTTTCGTTGGAAATAGTTGACCTTAGCCACGTTTTAACACGTCGTAAGGTACTAAACGACCTTTCACTTCTACAAGTAGTTGGCAGAAGTTTGAGAAGTACTTTGATAGCTTGTGCAACTGCTGGGAAAAATGTCCAATGATTTTGTAGCAATGCTCTGTAACTCATTTTCGAATCTATTTGTTCCCTATCTGAATTCTTCCAGAAATTAAACCAAGATTCTGCTTCACCAATTAGGTGTTCAATGTTATATTCAGTTATAATGAGTTCAATTTCTTTTAAATATTCTGATTTGGTTAATTTTCTTATTCTAACTGGGTGTAAAATGCAAAGAAAGGTAGATGTTATATTGTGTTCCGAAAATTTGATACTCAGAAATGAAATGAGAGAATCAAGGTAAGGTATAAATAGTGAAACTCTGAAGCAATCCTCAGCCGAACTTTCTGATGTCCCTGAGGCTGGGATTCTTTTGGATACTGTATGTGATAATGAAAAATCTTCACAAAAATTCTTAGATTTTTTAAAAATTCCTTTAAAAGAGACTGCATTATTTTCACTTCTATCGGGTTTTAAAATATTTAAAAGTTTTTCTACGTGACAATGAACCTCATCCAAATTTATTACTTTAGTTTGAAGAATATTTGCTATAGGCTCCAAATATGAACTATATTTCGTCATGATTATTAAACAGATGAGAAATATAGGACTTCCTGCTGTTGCTAAAAGCTTACATGCTGCAGCTCGTGTGGCTTACGTTACATCTGGATCAGATGAGATTTTCTAATGATAATTTTATTTGGCTAAAATGTTCAAAAAAATATCCTAATTGATTTATACTTGGCAGACCATCGTGTTTCGCATAACAATGGTATATTTGCTACCAAATTTCTGAGTGACCTACTTTCACGGAAAAATTTTATAAATTATTTTACAATTCCAAGTGTTTCTTTCGAAATTTTGGAACAGCATTTAGGTCACTAATTATTAAATTTAAACGATGGGAACGACAATGAAAAAATTTGGCTTTAGAGTACTGATCTCTTATATTAACTTTTGAACTCCATTTTCTTTGCCAGCCATGGTGGAGGACCCATCAAACCCAAGTCCAGCAAACCTACTCATATTTAAATTGTATATATCATGTGTAGTAGACAATATAGCTCTTGCTATATCTTCAGTCTTCAGTTTTTCAAGAGGAGTAAAACCTAGAAATTCTTAACGTACATTGAGATCCTTATCAATGAAGAGAACACCAATTGATAGCTGTTCTGATCCGGATATGTTTTCTGTTTCGTCTGCTAAAACTGAGAAATATTCACAATTTGATTACATATCAACTTTCCACAAATAGATATATCCATTCAGAATCATATATGATGTGTATTTGACATTTGCTCCGCTTAGCTTCAAATGTTCCACAAGAACATCTCCAGCTTCTACTCTGAATTTAAGCAAATCGGAAAAATTGCCGTTATTTTCAGTGCTACCTCTAATAGCAATATCATGGGTGCCACAAAATATTAAGGTACAAATTATAGGTACCTATTTTTGCCAATATTTCTGAATAAATAAGTGCTTAGCAACATGCAGTTGTTCAGTTACACTAACACTCTTATTTAATATTATTCGTTTGAAATTCTTTGCTGCTACTGAGGCATCTTTATGCCATTCTGTATTTACATGGGCTTTAGCACGTTAATGCATGCCTTTATATTATCAAAATGGTTTTACGATAAATGAGCCAAATATACCTCTTTTGATAGGTCTAAATAAGATACACAATAAGATAAGGTCTAAATAAGACACGATCCTTTCAATATTTTAGAATACGCTAGCCAAGAATTGTGCAGATCTAGCCATTCACCTCTTTCCCTCTTCAACATCTTTAAAATTCTACGTAATTGGTGGTTTGTACGGGTTCTTTAATAAGTCAAACTTTAATCCATCTTTAATATTGGTTCCACTTATGTAATTTCCAATATCAAGGACATCTTCCTCTTGGTACGTTATATCCCAAGTAACAACACTACTAAATTTAGTATCATTAACAGGATTGGCCTCAATATCACTTGAATTATCATCAACATTACAAGAACTACGACTAAATGAGTTCGCAGTTTGTTCAATCACAAGTGAATTACTATTATCAGTCCTAGGCCTTTTAATTCTAAACTTATCCATATTTCAGGTTTACTTTGTCAAATAATAATAATAATAATATTTTTACCCACCCCCGCTACTTCGTTCGTCTTCTCAAGCACACAAGCAGTTACCTCGCTTCCCACGACTATTTGCAAACTTTACTTCTCATCAACAGTTCTCAGTATCTCATAGTACAACTCCTATGATGTAGAGAAAATAAAAAGTTATTATGTTGTGCATCTAAAGTCTTAATACCTCATTTAAAAAATATATATATACAATTCAGAATTATTTTCAAGCGTGTTACGATTCTCGGATTGGGGCATCAACGAATGTATGGATGGGGTATACATGAGCGACATTACAAGTGTGGGGGAGGGCAGGGTAGGCATGGCCCTCCCCTACATTTCCAGCCACAAAGTATCTCAAGATATATATATATATATATATATATATATATATATATATATATATATATATATATATATATATATATATATATATATATATACTATATATATATATATATATATATATATATATATATATATATATCGTTTAACTGTGCGATCTTTAAAAAATTTCATTGTGGAAATTTCTTGTGAGGTTAAAACCTAGGGGGGGGCCATGGCCCTACCTTGATAACTGAACTAATGTATATATATACACACATATAAATATATACATATATATATATATATATATATATATATATATATATATATATATATATATATATATATATATATATATATATATATATATATATATATATATATATATATATATATATATATAACCACTTTTGTAGTCACTCTTCCTTTCGAAAGTTGATCACCTTTCTCATATGTTTATGTATATATGTGTACACGGGTATTGGTAATAGGAAGTACTCACAGATGCCATCAAGAACCATCTGCCTTTCATTGTATTTATTGTTGTTATTATTATTTTTTTTCTGTCTGGTTTTTAAAGCAATGTTCTTATAGCCAAAATATTAGATTACTTAAACAGGTCTCTACGGGTCCATGGTGCCTTGGTAGTGCCACCCGCCGTGTTGTTGTTGCGTGAGTCATAGTGGCTGGTGGATTGAAATTCGAGAGGTCTCACTAATGAGGCATTTGAGGTTATGCTTACCTACTCCAATAAAAAGATACAACGAATATATTATATTTTAATAGTCATAAAAATATACAACAATGGTTGGTCAAAATAAGAAATCTGCAAACCTTATGATATATATATATATATATATATATATATATATATATATATATATATATATATATATATATATATATATATATATATATATATATATATATATATATATATATATATATATATATATATATATATATATATATATATATATATATATATATATATATATAT
Organism: Trachelipus rathkii; assembly: GCA_015478945.1. Taxonomy (NCBI): domain Eukaryota; kingdom Metazoa; phylum Arthropoda; class Malacostraca; order Isopoda; family Trachelipodidae; genus Trachelipus; species Trachelipus rathkii. The sequence continues at coordinate 6,614 of JABUQX010011819.1, read as the reverse complement.
ATATATATATATATATAATTTTTTTTTTTTATTTTCCTCCTTTCCCCGGGTTGGGGATGAGGTGCGCAACATACACCGGAAGCAGAAAAGTTAGTAGAAGAACATGACGTAAGTCGAAAGGAAAGCCAAAGCCTACCATTCCCTCATGCCCTTAAAAATCCACTCTAGAGCTTCACAACTTCACAACCCCGCGATGGATCCTCGCTGTGGTGTCTCGTCAATGTGGGGTTCATTCCCTGGGCCAGGCCCACAATTATACCCCCTCACAAAACCCCGCCATTCACTCCTATTATGAACATTCTTATGAACATCATTCTTGCCTCTGAAAAACTCACATTCCTTTCCTTCAGACACTCCTTTACTGACTCAATTCACTTTTTCTTCGGTCTCCCAATCAGCCGATTCCCGATCAACCGACTATCATCCATTCTTTCCATATGACCAAACCATCTTAAGACACTCTCGTTTATACTCTAATTTACTCCTTTCTTCACACCACACAACTCCCTAACACGTTCATTCCTCATTTTATCACATCTTCTCACACATAACACGCCCCTAAGATTGTCCATCTGAACACATTGTACCTTAGACTTATACCTCTTATTCCATACCCATATTCCCCTCTCATTCCTCTGCACTCAGCACACACACACATTTCACCACACAACACTTGTCTTCGCCGCTACCTTTCATCTTTGTTTCAATCACAGCAAGCAAATAAAATTTACCCTTTCTAATTACATCTATCACCTCTCTCCTCTTCTCCTCACCATTTATTCAATTAACTTTCCATGTACCCAAACGATTCATACAATTTCGCCGTAAGATACAAGGTCGCTTACGACACAACCAGGTCCGAGGCATGCATTATCATTCCTAGCATATATATATATATATATATATATATATATATATATATATATATATATATATATATATATATATATATATATATATATATATATATATATATAATAATAATAATAATAATAATAATAATAATAATAATAATAATAATAATAATAATAATAATAATAATAATAATAATAATAATAATAATAATAATAATAATAATAATAATATAATAATAATAATAATAATAATAATAATAATAATAATAATAATAATAGTAATAATAAATAAGTAGTGAATGTACAAAAGAGACAGGAAGTAAAAGAAAAAAGGTTAACAATGGACGTATATCTCAAGCTATTAAAGATTTAATAGAACAAAGAAGAAAGATGAAGCATAGCAGCAATGTTAGAGAAAGAATAAATGCGACAGAACTAAATAAACTTATAGACAGGAATCTTAGGGAAGACATTAAAATTATAACAATAGAGTAGTTCAAACTACTATTGAAAACAATATATCTCTATAATAGGCGAAACAATGCACTGCACTAGGAAAACAACAAATGACAGCATTCAATGATAATAAAGGAATTAAAAATAAGAAATAGAGAACGTATATGGTATAATAGAAATAGTGGAAGAATTTTACACAGAATTTTACAAAAGTAGAGGGGAGATGCTCCTTAGTTACAATGGAAATGTTGAAGAAATTCCAGTCATTTCTGTTTGAGAAGTTAAAAAGCCAATAAATTGTATG
>JABUQX010011818.1:22500-32500 GCA_015478945.1 Trachelipus rathkii | reverse complement strand
AAAAAATCATAAGCCTGCGCACTCCGCAGCCTTACTAGAAGAAAAAAAAAATAATTTTGTGTAAATTCTAGATAAAATTAAAGTTTTCCATTATCAAAATGGTATAAAATTTTAGAAAAATTAATTTTATATAAAAATTAGGTAAGTAAAGATCAGCAAAAAGCCCCTTAGGTTTATCGAATCAGCGTTTTTGCATTTTTGTTAAATGTAACAAATTATAATGTATGAAAATTTTAGTAAAAAAATACTTTACTAAATTTAGGTAAATAGAAATCAATCCAATACCCCTCGAGGTATCGAACCAGCGGTTATGTTAATCGCATCAAATTTTAATATATATATATATAGTATATATTATATATATATATATATATAATATATATTATTATATATATATATATATATATATATATATATATATATATATTATAAAATTTTTATATATATAATATATATATATATATATATATAATTTTTGGAAAATTATTTTATAAAATTTAGGAAAATTAAAGTCAATGAAAAGACCTCCCCCCCGAATATCGAACCAGCGGTTTTTGTTAACAGCATCAAATTATAATGCATAAATATTTGTGATCATACTCTTTAATTTGTGAATTGTAAGATAATTTTTTAATAATTACAATTAAAAAACAAAAAACTATGATCAGTATATTGTTTTGTATTTGTTTTGTTTTTTCATGTGTTTTTTTTTTTTTGTTATTGTTAAAAAAAAAAGAATTTAATTGTAATGTTTACATGATAACGGTAACCCTTTTACCCTTTTACTGTTTTGTTTTACAAGAACAGCTGTGAATTTGGGAAGAAGCGTTAGTAGATGACGTTACTCTACAGGTATGTGGGAAACTACCGGAAGAAGTATATATATATATATATATATTATATATATATATATATATTATTAATATATATATATATAATATATATATATATGGGGGTAGAGGTGTGGTTGTGTGTGTGTGGTGTGTGTGTGTGTGTGTGTGTGTGTGTGTGTACAGAATAAATATAGTCAGGGACAGAGACGTAGGAAAGGGAGAAGAAATTACATTTTAGATTGATTATCATGTTAGGGATAAATGAACTGTAGGGAAAAGGACATAAATAAGCTGTAGGGAGATGAAGGAGGAGGTGGAGTAGTGACAAAAGCTTCTTAAGTGGAATTAAAGGCAAAGATTTGGACGAAGAGTTCAGTTTTAGAAATAAGGTATGTAAGTAAGACAGAAAGAGCTGGTGTGTATTCGTCGGAAAGAACGTACAGTCGGAAAAGAGGAAGAAACAATATTACATTTGACATTGCTAGCAAAGTAGAAGAAAGTGCGGGAAGAAGAGGAACCAGAAAATTGTGGAGATAGATTCCGTTTTCCACGAGTTCGGGATGAAATGAGAGTAGAATGAGGGCAAAGTGGAAGAGAAAGTGCGGGATGAAGAGGAACCGGAAAGATTGTGGGGATAGATTCCGGGATTCCGGGATTCCACGAGTCCGGGATGAAATGAGAGTAGCATGAGTCTTCGTAGTTTGAACAAGAGGGTAATTCTGCAAGGAAGTGTCCGTACGGAGATTAGGACGATAACAAGGTTTTAAAAACCAAGGTTTACGGAAACTAGAAGTTAATATACTCCTCCATGCCGAGATTTATCTCGTTATTCGAAGAAGCTTGCTGCCGAAGTAATAACTATTTTGAGGAAAGCCAATGAAGTACTTCTGCATACCAGACCAGTTGTAGCAACGAAATTACAAATATGTCTCCTTACTGAAGAAGGGAATCTCTCCTGCGGAAGATCTAAAGATATAGGACATGATTCAGAGTCAAGAATGTGGTAGGATAAACCAAGAGATCGAAAAAGTTAATAGAATTAGACGAAGAATAGATCTAGAATAGAATATAATAGAATAATAGAATAGGATATAAAAAAGGAATATGTTGGGATCATCTTCAAAATTATAAGAAATGCTAGTAGCTGGACTAACGGCTCAAGGTTTTAATTGTTTGAAAGCTCTTCAGTCCTATTTTGAGAACTAGAGGAGAAAATCTTCTGCCAGTGGTAACCACCCAGCTGATGGTTTCAGATAAGGAAAGGACGATAGAAAAGTTCATTTGCTGTTTTGGTAGTGAAAATTAGTATAGTCCTTATATTTAAGAGATCAAACTGCACAGAATTTAGTTGTAGATTGTGTAGATATATGTCGTGGGTGAGGTGTTGTGCATGTAGTATGTGAAAGAAAAGAAGCGAGGGGCTTACTGTAATGATTGTTAGATAAGGAGTGAAATTGACAAATCATTCGGCACTGACCTGCAAAGGAATGTCATATATATATATATATATATATATATATATATATATAATAGATTAATAGCAGTTATTTGTACTTTTATATAATATTATATATATAATATATATTATAATATTAATATATATATATATATAATTATATATATTAAATATAAACATGATTTCCATAAAACATATGTTAGCTAAAGATCCTATCTATATGATATATGCACATAAATTATATATATATATATATATATATATATATATATATATATAATATATATATAATATATATATTTATATATATATATATATATATATATATATATATATTATATATATATGTAAATATTCTTATATATATATATATATATATATAGTATTATTATATATATATAATATATATATATATATATATATAGTTATAGCAGTTTTGTACTTTTATTAAAATTTCATTACATACAAATATTGTTAATCTTTTACAGTGTTTATATGTTACTATTACTGTTTATGATTGTTGTTGTTGTTGTTGTTGTTGTTGTTGTTGTTGTTGTTGTTGTTGTTGTGGGAGATATCGTGAGAAAGTTTTTTCTCGAGATTTATAAATAAACTTCGTAACGAAAAAGAAAGGAAAAAAGAAAAAAAGAAAAGAAAATTTATTAAAGAATTTAAAGTCCATTTTTTACTGATGGTAAATGGCAACCCGCCAGAAACAGACGACGAATCACACAGACATAACAGGCGAATAAATAAAACTGTGATTCAAAAAGCACACACACACACACACACACACACACACACACACACACACACACCACAGAGAGTAGAAAAACAAATAAATACACGTTATATTCATTCATTCATACGTACATGAAAACACATTCATTTATACATACATGCATAAATGACCAAACTCACACGTACACACACACACACACTTAGTGGAAAGACAAATAAATACACATACATTCATTCATTCATACGTACATTAAAACATACATACATACATACATACATACATACATACATACATACATACATACATAAATACATACTCAGTGGAAGATAAAAAGAAGTGAATAAAAAATAAAGTAAGAAAATAAATTAATAAATAAAATAAATATACCTAAAAAATGAGTTGATTTTAAATAAATGGATTTATATAGAATAAAATGAGGAATGAGAGAGAGAGAGAGAGAGAGAGAGAAGAGAGAGGAAGAGAGAGAGAGAGAGAGAGAGAGAGAGAGAGAGAGAGATTTTAGGTAATCTTTTAAGAATTTTTTTCTCTTTTATATTATTATTATTAAAAATGATAAAATTATTATATATATATATATATATATAATATATATATATATATTATATATTATATATATATATAATATATATATATATATTATATAAATATATAATATTATATAATATATATATATATATATATATATATATTATATACTATATATATATATATAGTATAGGGTATACTGAGGCTCCTTCAGAATTTCTTCGCATCATCCATCCCTTCCCCCAGTTTCTTGTTCTTTATTGAAATTTTTCGCCCCTGTATGGAGTACGCTTCACATATCTGCAATGGTTCCACTCACGTAGCTCTCCTGGAAAAGGTGGAGGAGTCAAGGGTTTTTCGTCTTATCAACCCTCGTGGCTGTGAGCCGTGATGGGTCCTGTACACTGACTCATGGCCTGTAACACACCGGATACAAGTCTTACCTTTACAATTGTACAACTTGTAAATTTGTAACTTGTACCCACAAGTCCGGTAGAACAAACTGAGGTTCAAGGCTTGCTATAATTTACAAGTTTGTAAGTTGTAGACAATATTACAAGTGTGGCAGTATTTGTATTAGGCCTGCTGTGTATATTTCTGTATTACTAGATTCGGAAGGTTATAGATATAATATTTATCTTTTATTTTTTAATACTTTTCTTTTATTTATTTTGCTTTTTCTCATATTTTAGCAAAAATAATGAGTATCAAATATAATATAAAGTGTAAAAAGCGCCATCTTGCGTTTGGCAACCTGGATGAACGGCACATGCCCTTGGTTGGTTAGGTTGTTAGTTTTGCTCTCAAAAAAAAAAAAAAAAAAAAAAATACCCCCTCTCTGAGCCTTATGACATCATTGTCACTAAAGTAAGTATTTTTTAGAACGCTGTAGATTTAAGCCGTTTTCGTTTTTGCATTTGTGCTTACGAAACGTAAGAAAATGTTTGAGTCTGCGTTCGTTTTTGTCAAACTTATCGTAAAATCGTAAAAAAATGCTCAATAAACGTATCCTTAATTTTGTGTAATGTAGAATAAAATTGTGTAAAATAGCAACCTTACAGAATTAATGAAATTCCTTACGTTTGATGAGCATTTTTTTACGATTTTGCGCTAAAATTTTGGCAAAAACGAACGCAAACTCAAGCATTTTCTTACGTTTCGCAAGCAAAAATGCAAAAACGAACGCAAACTCAAGCATTTTCTTACGTTTCGTAAGCACAAATGCAAAAATGAACGCAAACTCAGCATTTTCTAACTTTCGAGCACAAAGCAAAATGAACGACTCAAGCATTTCTTACGATTTCGTAAGCACAAATGCAAAAGAACGCAAACTCAAGCATTTTCTTACGTTTCGTAAGCACAAATGCAAAAACGAACGCAAACTCAAGCATTTTCTTACGTTTCGTAAGCACAAATGCAAAAATGAACGCAAACTCAAGCATTTTCTTACGTTTCGTAAGCACAAATGCAAAAACGAAAACGGCTTTAGTGAAAACTTACTCATCACGGATACTCCATAAAAGCCTCCTCCCATTTTCAGGAAGAATAAAAGTATTACCTAAGTCAAAGCATAATTATTATCCCTGGAAGACCTTGAAGCTAGTCCCAAATGGTCGACAGGAAAAAATAATCGACAGGTCAAATGGTCGTCGACATTTGTAAAAAAAAATCTGGTTAATATTTAGTTTTTCTCTAACGAATCCAACAAAAACGTATCCTAACCCTAAACTTAACCTATTTGGGGAATACAAGGGAACTCCAACTTACCTAACCTAACGCCTGCGGCGGGGTGTAGGGGAATATTTTTTGATGTTGTGTTGACCCTTTACCTTGTTTATCCTATTCCCTGTCGACAATTTGGTTTAGTCCCCAAGATGTTCCCTTCGAATTCTTTATACAATGTATGGTTCTTCATTCATTAACTTTGTTTACTTTATTTATTTGTTTCTGTTGAAATTTTGAATGGTATTCAAATAAAATTCTCTATATCATTCTCAATTAATTAGAATCAGTCCCACCTATAATATACAATCTAAAATAAAATTAAATAAAAATCAACTTTAAAATTCATTTAAAAATGAGCCTAAAATAATGCCTTGGCAAAAGTGCTCTTCTAGCCTGATGCAAGAAAATGGAAAGAAAACACACCAACTAACCTATAAGATTCCAAGTTTCCAACTAATCTCAAATCATTTAGAGAGAATGATTAATCACGGCTCTGTGATTACCGCTGGTCTTACAAGTTCATCAAATTTAATTTTCTACGCCTGAAGTTTTTCTTTTATAATAACAGTGTCTTCAAGTATTTTTTTCCTAATCTTCAACATACCGGATGATTCGTCCTTCAAAGAGGGATCCCTCAGCATTCAGTAGTATCAAGCATTCAAAGGCTTAAACTTAGATTTTCCTGCATATCAATAATAGCTCCCTTGAAGCTGAAGAGAAATTTGCTCAGCATGATATTTATATTTAATCATATTTTGCTCCCAGTGTACCTCTCCCCTTAAGTGAGTTTATAATAAATTAATAATTTAATTAAAAAAAAAATCTAATCATTTTGCTTAATAATTTCTATACATGATGATGGTGTGCCCCCTGTGAGGAGTAGGTGGGTGGTTTGATTTACTGATTTACTGATTTAGATGATACGATCATTTTTTTCTATAACTTCTAAGAAAAGAATAAAATAAGTAGAACATTTAATTTGTTCTTAATTATCCTTAATTATTTAATAATTTTTTTTCTCTTTATACTTTATGCTTTACTATAAAAAACTTTCCTGCTTCTTAATCAGCAATGTTATTTCTTTACTTATATAATATATAATATATATATATATATATATTTTATATATATATATATATATAATATATATATATATATATATATATATATATATATATTTATATATATATATATTATATATATATATATATATATATATATAATATATATATATATATATATATATATATATATATATATATATATATATATATATATATATATATATATATATTTATATATAAATGTTTTACATAAAAAATATTTATATATATAATATTATAATATATATAATATATTATAAAATAATATATTATATATTATATATATATAAAATGTATATAAATTAATTGTTTAAATATATATATATATATATATATATATATTATATATATATATATTAAATATAATATATATATAATATATATATATAATATATATAATAATATATATAATGCCTTCTACCTTTCACCCTGACCACCCCATCATGGGAGGGGCCACACCGCGTCCAGGTACCCCGCCGACGCCACCGGCCTCCTCCAGAGATCTTCCAGGGATGAAATGTTCCAGATTGTTCTGGGTTGAGAGTTAGATAGACAAGAGAGAAAAAAGTGAATGTGTCCTCTGACAATTGGTTACTTTGACGATGTTGTGGTGGTTTGCTGAGATTGAATCTGTGAGGTTGATAATATTGTAAATTTTTAAAATGATCCAAGAAACTGACCGCTTCTTGGAAACAATGTGAATTCGAGAGTGTTGGTTTTAAAATGTGTTTGATATTCTGAGTCTTAAGTAGTTTCTGTTAGTGTCGTGTGGTTTGTTTAGTGTATGATGTGTTGTTTGGATGTAGTGAAATATTGTTTGAGAATGTTTAATATAGAGGCTGCGTAAAAAAGTAGAGTTTGTTCTGTGAGTGATGGGTTAGAGAGGCATTTGTGCATGAGCTTTGAGTTTGGTGAAGAATTTGTGCGCCTATCATATCTAGCTGTGGTGTCTGATGGGCAGTATTTTGGTTTCTTCGTGTAAGTGTTGTTGTGGTTTTGTTGATGTGCATCCTGTTATGATTCTTTGTGCTTTGTTTTGTGTCGTTTGAAGTTTCTTAATGTTGTTTTTGGTCAGTAGTGGGTGCCAGTGGAGTGGCGTAGTTAGAGTAGACGAGTATTGTTTGTATTGTGGGGTTGATGTTGATTATTTTATTAAAGTCTGGTGCAGCGATAGTTTTAATATGATTCAGTTTCTGTCTTGCAGATGAAATTATGTTGTCCATGTGTTTGTGAAGGAGATGAGTGTCAAGTGTTACTCCGAGGTTTGGGAGTTTTGTTGGAAAGTATGGGAATGCTTGTTTTAAGTTAGTTTTGGGGGGGGGGGTGTTTGTCCAAGTTGGGGTTCGGTGGTGATAAAGTGATAATGATTACCTTTAGAGATAAAATTCCGTTTCTGAGATAAAAGATTCGAAAGAAGAATCACTTCATTGTTGTATCATTTGTGGCAAAACGGAAATTTCCGATCTGTTTCGAGTGGGGCTACTTGGGATAATTTTCATCTTGCGTAGGATGTTATGATTATGTGTCTGTTTGTGGTTGTGGGAGATCGCATAATAGGTTGAATAGTGTGGCGGGACATATTGCCGCCTAGGGGTACTCCGTTATAGTTTGCTGTTCTGGATTTGTATTTTGTTGCATTTGTCTCGCTGTTCTTCTTGATGAAATTGAAATCCATTTCTTCTAATTGTTAGTGGGATATTTAAATTTTATCATTTTGTGGATCAAGTTAAAAGTTTAGGTATTGTATCGAATCTTTATGTAATGTCTATTGGTATGATTATTGTTTTGTAGGGGTGTTGAGTTTAGGCCGTTATTGTGGGTTGAATGATGTTTATGAGTCGGGTGTAGCTTGAAATGAATTTTGTATTGAAACTGTGTTGGAATTTGTGTTTGATGATGTGTGGGGTTATTTTGTTTAGTATGTTTTTCTTTTTCTAGTAGTTCCATTAGTGTTGAATAATAGAGATATGGGGCGATATGATGAAGGTTAGAGGGCCCTTTTCCTGGTTTTGTTTTGCGGTTATAATATAACATTTTTTCCAGATGGGGATATGAATTTTAGGCTGATGGAACTATTATATATTTCGTGTTAATTGAAGTTTTAAGCTGTGTTCCACAGTGTTTAGAAGTTTCTCAAGTTTCGCAATACAATCTTTTAAGTGTTTTGTTTGTTTCTAGGTCGGTTGTGATTATTTCTATTGGTGGGGTCGTGGTTGAGTTATTAGTTTCTGAGAGCTTGATGACTTTCTGTTTCTGAGGGAGTGTGCTTTTTGACTCATGCTTTGCGAGCGTGAGTTGCCAGAATGTTAACATGTGCTTTGTTGGATTGGGGGTTCTGTGTATGTGGGAATTTTGATGGATTCTGAAGTGTGTGTTGTTGGTTGGCTTGAGCTATTTCAGTGTTATTTTGTTTTCCCACATTCTGGGTGTTCATTTAGTGTCGTTGATCGTGCTGGGTGAGGAAAGTTTGGAAGGTGTTTGAAGAAGTGTGTGTTGTAATGTTTATCTGATTTTGGGTGTTAGGGCGTTATCTGTGTTTGTCATTGATAATGTGGGTTATTTTCTAAGTGAGTTGCTTTGTTTGGTATGAGTTGTCTATTTCAGGTGAGTTGGTTGTATTTCTGATGTATCCTCTGGGAAATGGATTTGTTATCTGCTTTTTGATTAGAGAAGTGAAGTTTTTATGACTTTGTTGGATGTTAAGCGTTATGTAATATTTTAGGGAATGTTTGTCTGCTTTCAACATAGTTGGTGAATGTGTCTAGTCTGATTTTGTTGTTTGTGTACTTTTTCTGATGGGTGGTTTGGTTTGTTGACATTTTGGTATTTTATGTCATGGGGAGGTGTTGGAGATTTAGATAATTTGGTGTTGACCAGTTGGAGTTGGTGTGTAACTTTGCTGTTTGAACATAGTGTTGTATGTCTGTTTTAGTGTTTGTTGGTTTGGTGGTTCTGGTGTGTCTGCTTGTGTTACTGTATGATTTTAGGTTCATGGTTGGCTATGATGTGTGTTCCTCTTTGGTTTGCTTCTTGGGCGTTGTTACCATGTCAGGTGATGGGCGTGAAGTCACCTCCATTATGAGGTTTGGGAGGTAGGAGATTTCGGTGAGGTTTGGTTTGTATTTCTGGGGCAGTGTGGTGAGGTGTGTGGGAAAATTAGAGTATTAATTGTTGGTTTTTTACTTATCATTTTTGTAAAAGATTGTATTGGTGGTGGTTGTCGTTTAAATTCAATGTAGTTTATAAGGTGGTGTCTTGGGTATGATAGTGAGTTGGTATAAGGTTAGTAGATTTGATTTCTTGGGGATGGGGTGCTGAAGATGCATCTTAAGCCATAGAATTTTGTTTTCTAATAGTTTTCGAGTAGGACGGCTTCTGTGTATCATGTATGGTATTTGTGTTGTTTTAAGAGACTTCTATTTCCTTGTTTTTATATGTAGTCAGTTTGTTATGAATTGTAATACTGTTTATGTTGGGTTTGTTATTGAGTATGTGTTGTGGGGTTATTGTGGTGGAGCCGAAGACTTGCAGATCTATTGGGTGGAGCGCAGACTGGCAGATCCAATTGTGTTTTGAAGGATAGGAGTGGTGAAGC
>JABUQX010011817.1:22500-23973 GCA_015478945.1 Trachelipus rathkii | reverse complement strand
CCTAATAATATATATATATATATATATATAAAATATATATATATAAAATATATATATATATTATATATAATAATATATAATATATATATATATAATAATATAAATATTATATATATATATATTATATATATATTGTAGCATTCCATTAACTTAGAAAAATTTTAATTTATGTTCGTACCTATGCTAAGATTTGCGCGAGCAAAATTTTAGCATAAGTCAAAGTGAAAATATATATAAACTTGTCCTTTTGAGATACTCTTCAGTCAGATAAAATTAACAATAAGAGTCAGAAGAAATAAATTCATCAAGATACTCTCTACAGAAATCCTTCCGGCAAGAGAGGTAAATTTCAAAGGAAAAGGGCTGTGACTCGAATTTCGATCACAAACACAAATCCTCGCACAAAAAAAAAGGGTGGAAAACGCGCTGGAAAGGGCTGTGACTACCAATTCGCCTAATAAGAGAATCTCAACAGAAGGGACTTTTATTACTTTACTTTTATTGAATATCTCTACATGTTGAATAAAAATATCATTTCAAATATGGATTTCTAAATTACCATCCTCTTATATAGGGTGCTTGCTCACAAAAGAAGCCACAATTTAGCAATTCTACCCTATATAATTGGTGAACCCGGAGTAGAACACCCAGAACTTCAATCAACGCCTTCTGAAAAACACAAAATGAAGAAAAAGAAAAAACTACAATAATACTAAAATTCCCAATCAGAACACTCGAAGAAAATGACAAGCAAACGAACATTATCGATACTGGACTCAATTTTCATTTCAATTTTGGATTATGTCATTTTTCACAACTCACATTTCGAGGATTCATGTCAAACATAACAAACTTCTTTACGGTATGGATTCTTCATCATTCAAGTTTGGATATGGGCAGAAACTCATTTTTGGATTCTACTACGAACCTGATTCCTTTCGAATTCTAAATGGTTCTGTGACGGCTCCCTTTTATGTATGAAGAAATTTTTCAACTAAAGGACCAAGTTTCAAGTCAACTCCGCCTCTACATATTGTAACTTCCTCTACGGTATGGATTTCTTTCATCATTTAAGTTTGGATTATGGGCAGAAATTTATTTTTGGATTCCACTACGAACTTTGATTTCCTTTCGAATTCTAAATGGTTCTGTGACCGCTCCCTTTTATGTCATGAAGAAATTTTTCAAATAAAAGGACCTAAATTCAAGCAACTTCGCCGCCTCCACATATGTAACTTCCTTTACGGTATGGATTTCTTTCAATCATTTTAAGTTTGGATTATGGGGCAGAAATTTATTTATGGATTCCACTCGAACTTTTGATTCCTTTTCGAATTCTAAATGGTTCTGTGACGGCTCCCTTTTATGTATGAAGAAAATTTTTCAAATAAAAGGACCTAAATTTCAAGCAACTTCTCCTCTACATATGTAACTAATGTTTCTCTCGTAACTACAGCTTTGAAAACTATTTAC
>JABUQX010011817.1:10000-17500 GCA_015478945.1 Trachelipus rathkii | reverse complement strand
AAGAATTGATTAAATGAGGAATGAACGTATTAGAGTCTTATTTGGTGTGGAGAATGGGGTAAATGAGAGAATAATTGAAAGTACATTGAGATGGTTTTGGTCATTGTGGAAAGGATGGATTGATAGTCGCGTCGGTTAAAACGGAGTATAGTTGCTGAGTTGTTTTGGGGAATCGACCGGAGGGAGACGAAGAAAAATGGATTAGTCAGAAAAGGAATGGCCTGGAGGAGAAATTAGTTTGGCAGAGGTGGGAAAGAAAGGTGCTAGAACAGGCAGTGAATGCAGGGTTTTGTTAGGAGGTACAGTTGAGCCCACCTGGGCCAAGGGAATTAACCCCACAATGACGAGATGTCATGGTGAGGGTCCGCGTCGCGTCCCGTGAAGCTCTAGGGTAGATTTTTTTGCCTGCGACTAGTTCTCCACTAATTGCGTATTTAAAAGGGGTGGGTGGTAAGTCTGGGCTTTCTTTTCTACTTGCTTCAATTCTTTTACTATTTTTCTGTTTCCGGTGCATGTTACGCACCTTACCTTCAGTCTTGGGGGGGAGAGAAGGTTGGAGATGTTATATATATATATATATATATATATATATATATATATATATATATATATATATATATATATATATTTTTTATATATATATAATATAATATATATAATATATTATATATGTCAAGTTTTTCATAAAGTACTTGTACTTGATACCATGTACTTGTACTTGTACTTAAACAAATTCTAGAGTACCTTGTACTTGTTACTTGTTTTGATTTAATTCTAGAGTACTTGTTACTTTACTGTACTTGAAAAAAATGTACTTGAAACCCAAGCCTTATATAATATATATATATATATATATATATATATATATATATATAATATATATATAATTGTGTGTATGTATATAATTTTTATATATATTATAATATATATATATATATATATATATATATATATATATATATATATTAACGGCTTTTGATTTTCTTACAGAGAATTCAAATTCGTTTATATTCAAACGTTTGTACAGGGATAGAATGATAGTTGCCGTACAGAAAATAGTTTGTGATTCGGAGCTGCTTGAATAAGAAGACTGCAATGCTTGACGTAACTCCTTACCATGTGAGCACTAATGTAGACATTCTGAACATTTAATCCTTATCCTTTTGTGACAGAGTAAAAATATGTTAAGAAAACAATTTCAAAATGTTTTTTGTTTGAGGCTTTATTCAATGAGATAGTAAATATTCATCCTTTCGTAACATAAGAAAATTATCTTCAAGTTGTACTTATAAAAAATCTTACACATAGTTCATAAGAAAATAAGTTATCCTTTTTCATGAAAGTAAAATCATTCTATAATAATAGATTGTTGGTTTAAAATTTACAACACCTATAAACTCCGTACTTTGAAAAAAACTCAAAGTATTACATAAATCATTTCCATCATAAATTTCGTAGATTTTATGACAATAAATTTAAGAATGATCTCTCACGAAAATAAGAGAAATTTTATTTTATACTTATTTACATTTAAGTGAATACTCGTAGCCAATATAAAAATATAAATAATAATTGGTCCTTTATTAAACCAGGGGGTAATAATAAAATTAGTATCGGAATGGTTGGTAATGCTATCTCAGAATTATTTACCTACGCTAAGATTGCCTTCTTTCATTGTTATACGAAAAAAGAAGAATTAATTTTAATTTTAGGCACCGGTTTTGCCAGAAGCCCGCGGTAGTCCGCGGGCGGTCTGCCATGCATGGGGGGCAAAGTGTATCTCACCCTACGGTATTCGTTAATTAAAAAAAAAAAATGTCATGGCGTCCAAATTCGCTCTACAAACTTTACGTAGATACATCAAATTTAAACTGAAATAAATTGCCGTAGCTTACTCATATTATAGGCTTAGATGTGAAATCCAAAAAATAAAAATATATCAATTTTATTTTTACTTTTTTGTTAATATTAATTAAATTATATATGAAAATTCACCATTACAAAGAAAGTTTGTGTCTTTTTCTGTTTCATAAATTTAGGATCATAAAATGCATTTCCCAGTTTTACCAACCTTACAAAGCTTAAATTTTTTATTGCCCCTTGGTTTAATAAAGTACCTAATAATTTTCCAATTTGACATTTTTGATTAAAAATATTGTTAACATAAAGAAATAATAAATTTTACATTTCTATATATATATATTTTTTAACAAAAATAAAACAAATGTTTGATTTAATAAAACATGATCATTTTCGCTTAAGAAAAAGGAACATGTGTTATTAATTTTTTTCTTACAAGCTATTGTAAAGAACTCGGGCCGGTCTTTTGAAGAGAACCCCATGCTAATAGATAACATGATATAGTCATTACAGAAATAAATAAAGTTTATAGAATGAAATATCCAAAAAACAAACAAACATCTCATCATTTGAGATTCATACTCAGACACAACAAAAAAACAAAACTAATTTAATTTTTTTTGTGAGATCTTTAATACATTGGAGAGGTATCATGCGTACATCGGAAATATGGATGAGGTTTATAACTTGGATCTTTAGAAGGAGTAAGGTCGGATTTACTTCCATCCGAGTTACTTGAATGATTATGCACAACGCTTGAAACAAAATCCGAAAACGAAGAGTTGCTAGACTGAGGGAAAGACCCAGATAATGAATTCCGCGGACTAGACATGGACTTAATGGGGTCGCTGAAATTTGAATCGGAATAAAAGGGAGTGTAATTACCAGTATTAGCATCAGTATTACTGCTAACGTTTTCGTTTTTATTTACTTTAGATTATCTGCTCGGATTGTTAAAGGGTATACACGACATATGACGAAAATTTATAAAATTATCACCCTGATGATATTGATGTTTGTTAGATTTAATTAATCGTTTTTGCGGAATGACATAATTTGAATTTAATCCAGTATTAAATTGAAAAGGTTTACCTTTATTTTCATTGTCAGAAGCATTTTTATCCGGAAAATTAAACCTAAGGTTAGATGTAGAAACCTGTTGACTACTTTTCTGATCCACATCAAAAGCAGATTCTGGAATAACCTTGAAATTATCACTATGCACCGAAAATACTTTTCCGGTCTGAAGACACTGGATAATTAATCAATTCCGGCCAAGTATCCTGGTGACTCGGTTTGGGGCTTGCCATCGCTTCAATAACTTAGACGAAATGCTGGGTGGTTTAACTGCGAGAATATATACTCTCATACCTATCTGTATGTCACGATCAATTGTTTTTGAGTGTTGGCGGTTGACAAATCTTTTTTTCTCTTTTTCCAACTTCTCGCGAGCTATTTCTCGAGTTTGGTTTGTTCGCACAGCTAAATCAGTTAAGTCTTTACGAGTTGGTACATAGTCCGAATCTAGATTGGTAAAAGGAGTAACATAGTTGTGTAGGTCATAAGAGAGACGTTTATTATATGCGTGTAGGACGTAGTGAGGAGAATCTCCTATGCTTTCATTGTAAGTGCTATTCAAGCACAACTGAGCGAATGGGAGATAAACGGACCAGTCATTTCCCTTTCTATTTACGAAATGACTTAGGAAATTCTCGATCTTGAGGTTTTCCCTTTCCGAATTTGCGTTAGGTATATGCGTCTTCACCGAAATTTCCTCCTTATAAATTTTCCACATCCGACATAATTCTTTGAAGAATTCCGAGACATATTCTCCGGCGTTATCACTGAGCAATACAGTAAGAGTACTATGTTGAACTATTATTCTATGAAGAAGGGCATTAGCGATATGTACTCCACTACGGGAGATTAGTGGGCATATCTCAACATACCTAGTTAAGGAGTCCTTGAAAATAGGGATGTATTTAGCGCCTGATACTAACATGGTTTCAAAGGTCTTATAATGTCAGTATGAACGCCACTGAATGTCAAATATTGTAATAAGTATGAGACGATTCTTACATGTTTAGATTTGTTTCTTTTAACTGCGAGACAAGAAGTACATTCTTTGCAGAATAATTTCACATATTTGAGCAATCGAGGAAATGTATACCGTTCTTGAATGCGTTTCGCTGCTCTGAGGAATCCCATGTGTCCGTTGCCAAAAGTGCAATGGTTACCGTATAATTTAAAGATTCAGGTATTTCAATCAGGTACTGCATATCTTTTGTTACGAAATACAGAATATCATGTATGATCATGTGAGAATAATTAATTGTAGACGTCCTGTTCGTTTAACTTGGCCTATGATGGCAGAAATACGCGTTCACTTACTTTGCTTCTGTTTTATTGTTTCTTATGTGAGTTCATAGATTTTGTTTGTCGGAATAACATTGACATTAAAAACAGGATCAACATCTGTCGGAAGAGGAGGATTTCTAGATAAATAATCCGGAAGTTGTTACGTTTTCCCGGAATGTATAAAATTTGAGGATTAAAGAGTTCACTTTTATAGCCCACCTTGCCAAATTATTATTTAAATCCTTTCCCTTGAAAATATGGACGAGCAGTTGATGGTCGGTGTACAATTTAATTGGGTAGCCAAAAACCGTATTTTTGAATTTGGACAGAACCCAAGTAATTGCCAAAGCTTCTCGTTCAATTGAACTGTAGTTTCGCTCTGTTTTATTTTAACACTAGGGAAGCAAAAGAGAAGATTTCTCTTTGCCATTGATCCAATTGGAAAAGAAACAGCTCCAATTCCGAATGAACGCTCGCGTCTGTTTCCAATGATAAAAATTCTTTGAGAAGTCTGGAAACTGAGGAGAGGTTCGACCAATAACATCTCTTTCAACATTTCGAATGAGTGCTGCTGTTCCGCATTCCAAGAAAATTGAACGTTTTTCTTAAACAGCGATGTTATGGGATTGGCAAGGACTGAAAAATTCGGAATCATGTGACGAAAAAAGAACGTAAAACCTTTGAACTAACGAGCACTGGTTACGTCTGTAGGAAGAGTGAAAGAAGACCATAACCTTTAGTTTTGTAGGATTCAACTGAAATTGCCATCCTGAATGATAAGAATCCTAGGAAAATAAGAGACCGCTTGAAGAATTTTTTTTCCAACTTAATTTTTAGATTCGATTTCTGCAAAGCTTTAAAAACTTGAGCGAGTGATTCATATTTGTGATTCGATGTCTTTTGAGAAGACGAATTAATTTCATCTAAATATATAAGAAAATGCACCCCTAATACAGGCGACAAAGCCATCTCCATGACGCGGCTGAAAACACTAGGGGCATCCTCATTCCCATCTGCATTTCGGCAAGGAAGTACCGCTCTTATGAGTAGAGGAATTGCCAGTACGGCCTGTTTTTTGGTTCAATCTTAATATGATAGTACCCCGAGATTAGGTCGAGACTGCTGAATACTTTAGAGCGTCTCCATTTTTCCAAAGTCCCCTGTGTATTCGGCAGAGGAAATCTGTCTGGTATTGTGTATCTATTCAGCTTAGTAGAGTCAAGTACAATCTGCGGTTGGGCACAATTCTTCAGGAATGATTAGTTAAGAGACGAATGCGGACTGTAAGAAGCTTCTATATAGTTCTTTGAAATGCTTTCCTCTATCCAAGCGTCCAATATCTTTTGATATTAATGAGGTAATTGGTAGTTTAGGGCTGCTAAGATATAGGCGGAGCATCCTCTGTTAATTCTATAGAGAATTTATTTCAAAGAGCACAAATAACAAACCTGTCCTGACTCAAGCTACACATGTCTGTGATCAAGAAGAAAGTCAAGAATTTTTTATAATTGAGATGCATCTTGAAGCACCACCAGATCAGCTTTTTCAGAAGATTTGGAAGGCAATCAGCATCAGGCAATTAGGAAGGAGAAAGACATTCTGAGGACTCTACAACATTGAAATCGGAAGATGCCTGCTCGAGAACGAGAGAATAAGCCTTAGAAACTAGATTATTCTTCACAATGGTCACTGGACTAGGACTCAGATTCACACACTGAACGACCATACTGCTTTCTTTTACCTTACTTAACGTGCTGGCAAAAGCCACAGTAGCGAAATTCTCTTGTTTTAAATTAGGAATAAATCTTCCGGTGGTGAGGTATGAGCACTGGATTTCACTCGTACCGCTAAGACATAACTGGAGAAAGGTCCTAAAACCTGGGTTTGTAGAGCAAACAAATTATACGAGTGTTTGTTATCGATCACCACAGTATTCACAACCGAGGGAGATTCCTGAGTGTCTATGAATTGAAGGCTTTTATCAAGACTTAATTTTATCTTCCATATTTGTCGTCGGATTTGAGAACGACAACTGACACTGCTTATTCGACAAGACCTTAACAATTGTTTGTAATGGAATTCGAATAGATCAAATATCCACATTTAATAATAACATTTCCGATTTGAAATTTAAAGAAATTGGTAACGTAATTAGTATATCAGTCCCTATTAACAATGGACAATTGAAAGCACAGTCGTTATCCACAACTGTTAAGTTCACAGGAAAAAATGATTCCCTAGAAGCATCTAAACACCAATTCTACCATAAGTAAGTAATTAGCTAGTTTCCGGTAATGGACCACAATTTCACATTACTTGGTAATAAAGCAAGTGTATATAGCTGATTTAACTCTTTATAGTTTTTATCCTTTAAGAGACTGCTATTTGACCCATAATTGACCAACCCTGTAATCGGATAGTTAAACTTATTATTTATGACAAAACTCACAGTTAAACTGAAAGATTTCCCAATGATATGTTCTGAAAAATCAGCAGTTACGTTATTACAGATTTGAACAACCTCTTCCAATCTACCTGCCTTAAAACATGAAATATATTTAATAGTAACACGGTATTACTATTAAGTATTAATCAACCCCTAACACCTGACTATTATTTGTAATATTGATAAATGTTACATTAGAAATAAAAGAAACCTGTTTAAAACATGATCTTTGTTGACAATAGTGTAGAAATTTTGAAAACAGAGTAGCCTTGTTTTCTTTTATATTTTTAATTTTTTGTTTCTATTTATTTCAAGTAGAAAAATCAGTTGATTTTTTTATTTGAATTTTTTCATGCCATTCCTGTTGAAATTGCGTGTGGTTCCGAAAGCTAAACAAAAGTTCTATTTATGGAGATCTTTTCGATATATAATATATATATATATATATATATATATTATATATATATATATATATATATATATATATATATATATATATATATATAATATATATATATATAATATTATATATATAAATTATTTATATATATATATATATATATATATTATTATAATTATAACAGAGAGTGGGCATCGATGCTCAAAAAAGTAGTTCCGTTATCGTTACTCCGTTACAAGGAAAAAGTAGTTTCGTTACTGTTATTCCGTTTCTTTGAGCTGAAAAGTAACGAAGCGCCGTTACTGCGTTACTTTTAGCTTTTGACTATGACATTACTTACGGTATCTTAGGTAATTTAATAGTTTGTGTACATTAAATTTTCAACATTATCATTTTTATTAAAAAATATACCCTCATGTAAGACCCTAACGCACTC
>JABUQX010011817.1:0-5000 GCA_015478945.1 Trachelipus rathkii | reverse complement strand
CTGTGTATATTATATAGCTAGCCCAATGTACTGTATAGTATATACTATATAGTAGGTAGTTACTAGTTAAGGTGACGCTCGAGCACGACATCGACGCTACGAACCGACGCGTCGATCTCACTCATAGAAGCTATGTTATGCCGTCAAAACGTAAGTTACAATCTTCTGTTGACAGTTCTGATCTGATATATACCTTAAAGTATATATATATACTGATACTACTATATATACTATATATAATATATATATATATATATATAGTAAATATATATATATATATATACGTATACTATTATATATTATATATATATATAGTAAATATATTATTTATATATGATATATACGCTACTTATATAACTTTCACTAGCTCCAATAACCTGCAATACTGGGCGAGCCTATATACTATCATCATTAACAACTACCTACTCTCTACCCTATAGGCACATTACTTATATTACTATGATAAATATTCTCAATATAACTAACTATTATATGATCAACTTATATTACTATGATTATATACTGATATATAGTATATAATATATTTTGTTATATACTATATCATTATATTATAATATATACTATATCTATATATATAACTATATATATACTAATATAATAATACTAGTATCTATAGTATAGTACTTATATATATATATATACTGCGCTATATAGCTAATATATATATATATATATATATATTATATTATATATATTTTATAATGTATATATATATATACTATATCATATATAATATACATATATATATATATATATACTATAATATATATACTATTATACTCTATCGCAGACTATATCTCCTTTAAAAACTCAGTCTATACCAGCTTAACTATACCAATATATTATTTATTATATATATAATATATCATATCATACTCATATATATATTATATATACTATATAATTAATACTATATATATTATATAGTATACATATACTATATATTATATATATATAATTGAAATAATCAACACAAATATATGAGAAAAAAAATTGCCTGGTCTAATCTGCTGACGGGCCACCTACCCTTACCTTTTCAAAACACTTCTATCATATTCATTTAATATAGAAAAGAAAAATTTTCTATGATTTTGGGTTAGTCTCGCCGTGACGACCCTTCCGCAGTCAGTGCCTAACAACTCGGAAACTCGCACTTCCAATAAAACATGTTAAAGAATGGTTGGAAGGAGATGTGGTCTTATTAACAATCTATAACCCCACTGAGGATCCAATACATACTTAGTAACCATGCCGCCTATAAACTTACCTCTTCATACTAACTATATACTACTACGCTCTACCTACCTATAATATAAATAGATTATAATAGATAGTTAGATAGATAATAGATAGATAAACATAGCATAAGATAGTTATTAATTAGTTTTTTTTTTTTAGATAGCTAAAATTTAGATTAGAGTATGATAGAATAGATAGAATAGATTGTCATTTAGATAAGATATAGATAGATATAATAAGATAAACAACCATCAAAATTAAGATAGATAGTATAATAAATAAGACATTACCGCCACCTATATAGCTGATTAAGAGATATAATGACACACACATGGACCTGTGAGGGAGGTAGATTGAACAAGCATGTGAGTAGCACTACACTCAGAAGTGAAATGTACGGGTAGATCGAATATAGTAATATACTGTAGACTCGAACTTAAGCGCTCACACGTATAGAGGATAGAACTTATAAAGCAGAGATATAGCGTCTAAATCTTTACTATTGGCACTTGGTGTCTATGATGAAAATAGGATGTAAAGTAATAAGCACCCAGCCTAGGCAGTTAAACCATAAGGCCACTCATCGTTCTACGAGTCTCACCACATTCTAGGACTATACGACGCAAAAATTTAAATTATATAGAAGCTCCCAATCCTCAAGGTAGTACAACAATTAAACAGATAACAATAACCAGCCATGGCCAAATAGAGTACAGTTAGCTCTTACAGCACATATAGAGTGGTGAAAAGAAATACACATAGCACATACACATAGTATTACATATAGTTATATACATATACACATATTAACACTAACGCGACCTAGTCTATCTCTCCTCGTCCAATTATCCTGCCTCAGTCGGCAATAAAGTAATGAAGAGTAGTCAGTACAATACATACATATACACATAGAGAGATAGTAGAGCTGGTGTCACTCTAATATTGCACCTTTATCGCTGTATATGTAGAGGGAGAGTCCCCTGCTTCTATGTATCACTCCACAGGAAAGAGTTATAATGAGAACAACAAATAATAACATAATAAATAAATATAAGAAGATAACAATACAATACCATAGACTGAAAGACAATATAATAATAACAATAATATACAATAAGAGATACTAGATACAGACTAATATACAGAGAATAAGAACGTGAGAATTACTCTCAGGTTATATTCCCCAGTACTACATGCCGTTAGATAAGGAAGATAACTCATATAGAGATACACATATAACTACAGAAAATATAGAGAGTCACTCTCATATACATATATATCATATCTCGTTATCTGATAACTATATATATCTCTACTTTTCTCTCCCGAGGTCAGGTTCCTATGTAACAGATATAGATGAGATACAACTGCTCTTGTATCCACCTTATACCTGCGCGCAGAATTAATAAAGTTCAACTCTGTCAACTTTCTGCCATAAATAATAGGAAGTTTATCTGTCCGACTTCCTGCTGATACTAAGTAGATAGATGCATTATATATCTATAAGTATCTTCTTTAGTGTAGATATAAGGTGAAGTTTAATTCTATTGCATATTCTTGCCTCAAGTGAATAAGGACAGTCACTCTCACTTCCCGCCGAATAAGAAGTCACTCTACTCACTTCCGGACTAATAATGTAATTAGGATGAGTCACTACCGTTCAACTTCCTGTACTGTAACATAAGGATAAGTCACTCTGGATCATCATTCACATTGATATGATACAATATTCCTCGTATCACTATGATATATAAGGAAGTCCTGCTCATATTATTTACTTAGCTAACGAATTACTGGAATTCTCTTATCGGCTCATACTTACTATGCTCAAAGAATAATGAGATAAAGTCCTCTTCTCACTTCCCTTGCAGATATACTGTGAATCAGATCACTCTATGAGTCCTTACACATGTAGGTTATATATAGGAGATAATAACATATATGAGTTTATAATATATATAGTATAGATATGAGATAGAGTCAATGAGCTTAGTTTAACTTTGCAGATTAATGGACATTTACACAAATTGTCGACCTTATGTACATGAATAGATAGTGATAGTTCTTACTTGATACTATTACATAGCCATATATAAGTGATAGTCCATGTATATAATTAATTATATTATTCTTTACATATTTCAATAAAATTAATATTTTCAGTCCACATTATATATATATTTACGCTAAATAAGATAAATATATAACTCATATGATCTAACATTACTTACAATGAAATATAGATAATAAGTCAACTGTTCAATATCATCCATAGCAGCAATTAACGGAAAAGTCCCTCTATATATACTATTCCTTGACATAAAATATAAGGATTAAAGTCTACTATACATATAGAAACATATACCAGTATACCTAGAAATATATATAGTCTATAACTCTATTAGTACTTTCATTTACTATATATATTAAACTGCATTGCAATGAAGAGAAGTCCTGTCACTTTCCTATGATAATATAATAGTCAACTTCATGTCACTTACTGAGACAGTAATAAGGATAGTTGCTGTAATATACATATTTCTAACTAAATACAATGAATTAAGAAATATATATAGTCCTCTAGTCTATCCAACATGCTGTATATGGAGGTGGAGACAGATAACACACATAATATATACATATACAAGTGACAAGAATGAGAGACTCTACCCTGTTCAACTTCTTGTGACTGCAACTAAAGGTAAAGTTCCACTGCGTGTGCAACATATACAGCTCATTGTACCAAGAATAAGATGAGAGTACTAACTGTTCATTTTCCTGCCTACATAATGATTAAAGACCTTAAAAATTATTTTTCTATTCTTAGGTATTAAATATAAGGATCAGTATATATACATGATTATTCTATGTCGATTCTCATGCCAGCGAATAAGGAAGTCCGCTCTGTCTCAGCTCTTTACTACTGTCACAGAATATAAAGGATATATACTAGATGTATCCCTCAGCTCACATTCTTTGTATGAAATTAATAAGTGGAATGATCCTCATCTGTCACTTACCTTAGTACAGGAAGAATGAGGATAGAGTTCAACTATCTATCTATATTATATCCTCGACAAGATATAAAGTATTCCTCTGTCATCACTTTTACCTGTCAGGGTATATACTTCAAATAAGGAAGTTTCACTTACTGTCTAATTATACCTGCTAGAAAGTAATAGTAAGTCTCCATATTTATAGTGATTATTTGTATGCCAAAGATATAGTCCCTCCTTCTATATTATTTATCCTCCATACCCAACAAACCTTTTCTCCTAGCTAAATAATAAAAACCATCTACACTACTCTCGAGTGTGGTGCGAATATATAACAAGTATGATCATATAACACTACCAATATAAATCATCTACTATTCTATTTTAGTATATAAATATTCCGCTCATACCTAACTCACCGGCTAATCTGGCCTACTATCTCAGCCTGATATAAAGGTATAATATATTTTTATATTATTAATTATTATTATTATTATTATTAATTATAATCGTATACTTATTTTATTTAATTTATATATATTTATACTTATATATTTCATTATTATTTCTTATAATTAATTAGTAATTGATATTTATTTTCATATGCAATATGTCTATCATACTACTAATTATATTGTTGCTTGTTTATGTTTGTATGTTGAGCTAGTTTCAGATTGTTAGTTTAGTTGTTTCGTATAGTTCTTGTTGGTTGGCTCTAATATAGAACTTATGAAGTATATAAAA
>JABUQX010011816.1:15000-20000 GCA_015478945.1 Trachelipus rathkii | reverse complement strand
ATTGTGTTTGGGTTGTGTTCCCAATATTTGGATGCTTCTATTGTTATTTTGTATTTTTCACAAATTCTAAAATGGATTAGTTTGCATATTGTATTATGTCTTTCGGTGTATTGCTGGCGATGGAGAAGTGTTTCACAGCTTGATAATATATGGCTAACTGTTTCCGGATATTCTTTGCACATTCGGCATTATATTCTCTTTCTCTATCTCTCTCTTGAACCAATTGGTTCGTAATGCTAAGTCTTGTGCCCCTATAATTGTTCTCTCATCTTCTTTTCTTAGATTACTCCTGCATACCGTACTGCTTCTATCGCTTTTTCTTGATCTATATACACTTGTTCTATAATATTTTGTATTCCTTTGCAAATGCATGTTCCTTCCAATTATTTTCATGTTTTTTCCTTCTTGCTTTTCTGTGCTCATTTCTTAGGTGTTTCATCTTTTCCTTCTTTGTCATTCCTTCTGTTGTTGGATCATCATTAAGGATATCATACTTTCGTAGGTAATCTCTCTTTTTTGCTATTAAAGATGTTCTCATCGCTTTCTCTGTTTCGTGCTCCTTCACCCACCTGATGAATTTACTATCACTTTCTTCCATATAGGTTGTTAATCCAATCACTTCCTCTCTATATACTGCATCTATTTCCTGAAGTCCCATTCCACCTTGATCCCTGGGAACATACAATCTTGCCAGGCATTGGTTCTTATATGTCATTTTATGGGCGTGGAGCATTTTTCTCGTTTTAATATCTAATTTATTTAAATCTTCTTGGAACCAATCAATTATTCCAAATCCGTACGATAGTACTGGTACTGCCAATGTTCTTATTGCTTCGATCTTAAATTTGCTTTTTAATTCAGATTTCAATATTAGTTTCAGTCTCTTCTCATATTCCCTCATCAGTTTTTCCTTCATTTTCTTATGTTCTATTTTTTTCACATTCTTCTATTCCGAGGTACTTATAGGTGTCTCTCTGGTCTAGTTGTCTAATGATCTCGTCATTTATTCTAATATTTCCACTGTCAATTCTTTTTCCTTTCTTCAACTCCAGAAACGCACATTTATCCAGTCCGAACTCCATTTGTATGTCACTCGAAAACTTCTTAACTACCTCTATCTGTTCAATTGTTTGTTGTTTGTTTGGGGAGTATAGTTTAATGTCATCCATGTAAAATAAATGCGAGATGTTTTTCCCTTTCTTTTCATTTCTTGATCCTATTCTATACCCACTATGCAAGTTATTTATCAATGAACTCAGTGGGTTCAATGATAGTACAAACAGCAATGGGGATAAGGAATCCCCTTGGAATATTCCTCTCCTTATTTTTACATTATTTATTTGTATCGTACCATTTTCGTGATGTAGTTTAATATTTATCTTCCATATTTGCATCACTTTTTCCATAAACTCTCTTATCTTTTTATTGATTTTATAGATTTTTAATACCTCTTTGATCCATGAGTGCGGCACACTATCATATGCTTTCTTATAATCAATCCAAGTCATACTTAAGTTCTTCTGTCTTTGCCTGCTGTCTTCTAGGATCATTTTATTTATTAATAGTTGATCTTTTGTCCCATGACTTCCCTTACTGCATCCTTTTTGTTCTTCTGCTATTATATTATTTTCTATTGTATGTTTGTATATTCTTTCTGTAATAATTGCTGTTAATATTTTGTATATAGTTGGTAGACAAGTAATTGGTCTATATTTCCCTGGGTTTTGTGTTTCCCCTGTTTTAGGGATAAGGACTGTTTCTCCTTTGGTCATCCACTCAGGTATTTCAGCTGTTCCGTTCAGAATTCTATTGAAGCACTTTGTTAAAGGTTCTTTTAGTATTGTAATTTTTTTAACCATATATTTTGCACCATGTCTGGTCCAGGTGTTTTCCAGTTACTGGTACGTCGTATCATTTCCATCACTTCCCTTTCGGTTAATGGTTCAAATTCCATCTCATTAATTTCTTCTATTTGGGGATTCCTTCTTGTTGTTTCTATCCATTCCGCCTCTTCATTATGTGTTCGTTGGTCTTCATATATACTCCTCCAAAATGCATCAAGTCTGTCTCTTTCAGGTGGTTTATCAACTTTTATATTTTCACCTCTCAACTCTCTATAGAACTTTCCTTTATCTGTCTGGTACATTTTGTTTTGTCTTTTTCTTTGTTCTTCTTTCTTGTATGTACTTAATTTTTTTGCTTTTGCTGCTAATTCTAGTTTTCTGCTACCGATTGCGTATGTTACTTGATTTCTGCTTCTACTTCTTCTTATCATATTTTGTGCCTGTCTGATTTTACTTTCTATTCTAATGTTTCCTTCTTCGTATTCTTTTATCAGTGATATTTCTTTTCTAAGTCTCGCTATGTCTCTCTCTAATCTAATTTCCCATGGTGGTTTTTTTTCCTTCTTTCTTCCATTTGATCTATTTTTTTCAAATATTTTCCCTCCCATCAAATCTGTTATTGCTCTTGCTGTTGCATAATATAACCTGTTTACTTCTGAGATATCGCATCTCTCAGGTATTAATCTCGGTAATACCCTGTTTGCTATTCCGGCATATTTATTTATTTTCATCCAATTATCTATTTTCTTTATTCCTTTTCTATCTTCAATGTTGGTATTAATATCTTCATCTCTATAGTGTGCTATTTTGCTTATCATCTCTTCTTCCTCCTGCATTCTATCCCCGTTTTCGTTTCTATCATTTTCAGTCATCTCATCTTCATCTTGTCCCTCTGTTTCTTCATAGTGGCTTCCTGTATCCGAATCATTATTACTTTCACTATCTGTTCTGTTCATTATTTCTTTGTTTAGGATTTCAGCAGTCACTGATATTTCTTCTCTTACTATCTCTGTCTCATCCAACTCCTTATCTATTATCTCTTCATTATCTGTCATTTTATTTTGTTCTTCTAAACTTTTCTCTGTATTTTTTCCAGTTTTTATTCTATTTCCTTGATATAGTGTTTCTTTTATTTTCTGTTTAATATGTCCGATCATTTTTGGTGTGACCTGATCTGAATCTCATTCTTAATTCTCTCCTTTGCTCTGCATTCTGTTTCCTTCAGATCTTCATTTGTAGGTAACGTAGCTTTTCTTTTTTCTTTTTTGTCACTCCTTGATTGCTTTCTCTATTATAGTTGAGGATGGCCTGTTTTTGGGCGATCAGTTTCCTCCTTTCTACCCCCGTATATTTCTTATTAAACTCATATTCCATCACATCATTTGCATTTATTATTTCATTATCCACAACATATTTCCAGATAGATATACTTGCATCTTGTGATTGTTTGAATGCGCAATTCGAAATGATTCAACATTGCATTTCATGGTTACGAGCTATAAATTATGTTTTTAAATGAGACATGGACTCTGTTTTTGTTTCGGTGTTTAATAAAGGACTAGTAAACTGATCACTTGGTGCCTCGATAATTGTGGAAAGATGTAAATTCACAATTACCACTGTTTTGTTTTTACCCCAAGTTTGGATTTAATGCTAAAAAAGGCTTACTGGACGTTGTTTTAAGCTTCTCGTCTTGATGTGGATACAGCAAACAAAGTTCATATACAGAGAATGTAATGTATTCTAAGAAAACTAGTCCCATTTATGATTCGATTGCAGCTTTTGTTGCTACCAATGTTAAATGGCATTTCATTCATGATTTAAAGTGTGCAAATTAATTTTTATTCAGCACGTGCACGTATCTGCACTCCTTTGTGAAATATTGACTTCACTGCCCAATGATCGGGTTTATAATGAATAAATGCACCACAGGTCTGCTAAACGTTTCTGTATAATAATCACTGCATTGGTCGTTAACCTGATCAGGATTGCAGATACGCAAAACTATTATCAATTTAGCTCGGGCATGACAATGATCTTACAATTTTTTTAACTTGTCATGTGAACGTCATAAAAAATAATAACTGTACAATTTTTTTTGTTCAACCATAATTAATTCAGCTAATCCTTACCATTAACAATCTCTAAAATATTTTCTCTAGCTAAAGCATTCGTTACGGTCATCCTATTTCTGTGTGTGTTTTTGTTTCCTCCTCCTTACTTTACATCTTCCTGACAGGTGATAGGGACAAGGTCTCCATACCTTCTTTCCCTTGTTTTCGATACTGTATTATTATTATTATTATTATTATTATTATTATTATTATTATTATTATTATTATTATTATTATTATTATTATTATTATTATTATTATTATTATTATTATTTTTTTTTATTATATTATTATTATTATTTATCATTTATTATTATCAAAAATTTTATTAATTTATTATTATGATTTATATTATTATTATTTATTGTTATATATATTATATTTATTATTATTATTATTTATTATTTATTATTATTATTATTATATTATTATTATGATTATTATTATTATTTTTATTATTATTATTATATTATTCTTTAGTTATTGTTATTAGTTTTCGATCTATTATTGTACACTATTAATTTCTATATAGTATGTTAGATTTCTTGTAGCTCATTGGGTCAAAGCCTTTTTTCTTTAGCACCTTTAGGTTTTTGGTTTCGCATCCTCCGGCAATGAGTACAAGTCTGTGGCATATACCTACGCAGAGATGAACTTATGAGTTAGAGAGACACTAATTCAACGCTTGTAGGAGACTTTCTGAAGTTCATGACAGTTTCCAGCAAGGTTTTCACATACCAACCTCAACGTCCGCACACAATTACATCACAGCTTTCACATCCAACCAAGCATTCAACAGCATGCAAAGGTATTCCCTTTCAAGCACTTCCACTCATGGAAAGTCTTATCGCAATAAGAATCTAATAATTCGTACCGGACGATTTCGAACGTGTGATTTTGATCTTTGAAGCAATGGTTATGTGAATATTTTCCACTTCCATCTAAACATCCTATCAGGATAATTAAATATTGAGGATTTTGAGCAATAATTGACGATTGTTAGAGTTTCACTCGTGAGTGTTAAAATCCACCAATATATATA
>JABUQX010011816.1:5000-10000 GCA_015478945.1 Trachelipus rathkii | reverse complement strand
CATCTGTTATATCTCTATGGCTATTTAATTTGTATATGTATGGGTGACTAGAAAGAATTTTAGGCAGTGTTGGCAGGAAGGTGTTTAAACTGATGGAGAATGGAAGAGAGTTGTAGGGTGGCCTGCTTTTACTTGTAGGCTGAGATTTTTGATTTGTGTGGGGCGAAAATCTGAAGAAAGTTTGAGAGTATTGATAGAGGGGTTTGAAAGTAAATATAGATAGGAGTAAGGTCATGGTAGTGGGTGAGGATGTCCGCGGTGTGAAACCATGTTGGATGGTTGGCAATTGAAACAAGTATCTGAGTTTAAATATTTAGGATATATGTTGGATGAAAAGGGAAAGGATGATGCAGAGTGTAGTAGGAAAGTTGTGAATGTTGGGAAGGTGGCCAGTGCAATTAAATCCTTGGTGAAAGCAAAGGACTAAGTTTTGAGTGCCATAGGTGTGACATGAGGGTATGCTGTTACCGTGTGTTATTGTATAACAGTGAAACTATAGTGCAGAATAAGAGGTATAGATCTAAGGCGCATTCTATTCAGAGTGATAATCTGAAATGCGTGTTAGGTGTGAGGCGAAATAATGGAATGAGGAATAAAGATATCAGGGAGTTATGTGGTGTCAAGAAAAGCGTAAATGTGAGAATAAACGAGTGTGTATTATGATGGTATGGTCATATGGAAAGGATGGATGATTGTCGGTTGGTTAAGCGGATGTATTGTGGTGAATGTGCAGCCAGCTGGGAAATCGAAGAAAAAGAGTATTGTGTCAGTAAAGGAGAGTCTGAAAGAAAGGAATGTGAGTTTTGGTAGAGGCGAGAAGAGTGGTAACTTATAAAGTGAATGGGGAGTTTTGTGGTGAGGTGTGTATAAAAGTGGGCTTTGTGGATTATTGGCTGCAACCTGGTCGCTCTTAGGGGTCGAGGGGAAGGTGTGAGAGCCTTTACTTTCGACTTACCTCATGATCTACTTAACTATGACCATTTCTTTGCATGTTTACGCACCCTACTCCCATCTGTGGGAAGTGAATAGTGGATAAAGAATATATATATATATATATATATATATATATATATATATATATATTATATATATATATATATATATATATAATATATATATATATATATATATATATATATATATATATATAATATATATATATATATATATATATAAATATATATATTATTAGATATTATATATATATATATAAATAATATATAATAAATATATATATATATATATATATATATATATATTTATATATATATATATATATATATATATATATATATATATATATATATATAGTAGAAATCAAAGCAATCAAACGCTAAGTTTAGTAAGTATCAAGTTAGGAGGCCTTAGTTAATAATAAACTGCAAATATATCAAAGTTCTTAATAAATTTTCACATAATAAAATGGTCTTCTGGATGTTTAGAACGTTAGCTTTCGATCCTTACTGAATTACTGGATCCTCTTTCAGACGCTGTGAATTGAAGACTAAATGAAATATTTAAATAAAGATTGTTATGTTAAAAAAAAAAAAGTTAAAATAATTAAACATCAGATTTTAGTTTTAATTTAGTTTTGATTTTTTTGAAAAAAGGTGTGGTGTTCAAAATTTTGTTTAAGGTGGGGTCTAGAGTGTGTTCACCTTGTTGTTTGTTAAAATTGGGAAAGTTTTTAATACAAAGGGATTCAATGAGTTTACGTTGGGTGGGGTCAAGTACTTGTAAAATGGGTGTCATGCCATTAATGTTAATTTTGTGATTGAATTGGGTTCTGTGTAGTGTGAGTGCCGAGTTTTGTGAGTCAGAAGTGAGGTCATGTTTGTGTTGGTATTTGCGTCTAGTAAAATCATTAGTTTCGCCAATATAAGAGGAGGTACAGTTAAAACAAGGAATTTTATATACACATTGGGAAATGTTATTGAAAGTGTGAGTTGGAGGTTTAAAAATACGTTTTAGAGAAGATGTGCTGGAGGTGGTTAGTCTAAGAGATGTAGGTAAGGATTTAATGATTTTGATATGAGGGGTATGAGGGATGGGTAAATAAGAAAAAGTGTTAATGGAGGGAGTGGTAGGGGGGTTATAAAATTTCTTTTTTGCTTGTTTGAGTGAGTGAGATATTATGTTTTTAGGGTATGAGAGTTTGGTGAAAGTGTTAAAAATATAGTTGAATTCATTTTGTAGGAAAGGAGGAGAGCAAATTCGGAGGGCTCTAAGAAAAAAGGGAAGTTAAAACACCTGATTTTGTGTTGGTGGAGTGGGAAGAAAACCAATGAATGTATGAAGGGTTAAAAGTTGGTTTGCGATAAACACTGTAAAGCAAAATGGGACTGTTATCCCAGGTAAGGAGGGTGTCAAGGAAAGGTAAGGTTTTGTTGTTGGAGAGTTCCATTGTAAATTTAATGTTAGGATGGATTGAGTTGATGAAATTAAGTATGAGAGTGGGGTTATTGGTTAAAGGTGTGGAGACGAAAATATCATCAACATAACGAAGCCATGTTGTGTTAGAGAGAAGAGGGTGATTAAGTATGAAAAAATGTTCTATCAGTTCCATGAAAAGGTTGCTGAGGATAGGAGAAAGGGGAGAACCCATACTTAGTCCTGAGTTTTGTTTGTAATGTAGGTTATTAAAATGGAAGAAGTTGTGTTCAAGAGAGAGTAATATTAATTGTTTAAGTAAAGGGAAAGGGTAATCAAGAGTGTAGGTGTTTTCGTTAAAATACCTTTCTAATAAGGAGATGGTGAATGGGACAGGTACAGAGGTGAATAGAGAGGTAACATCAAAGCTGAGGATGTTATTAGTGTGAGGTGTTATGTGTTGTGTTTTTTGAATAAAATCTTCAGTGTTTTTTAGATGAGAGGGAGAGATATGTCCAAGTAAAGGCTTAAGCTGTTTGGATAACCAAGAAGATAATTTGTAAGCTACGGAGTTTGTGTTAGAAATGATAGGTCGTAGAGGGTTATTTTGTTTATGGATTTTTGGGATGCCATAAAATTGTGAAAGACGAGGGAGTCTAGGTTTTAAGTCAAACAGAAGGTTGGGAAAATCTTTAGTGATGTGTTTAAGTTTTTGGTTGAACATGTTGTGGGAGTTTTGAAGTGGATTTTTGTTAAGTAGAGTGTATTCCTACTTAGGAAAAAATATCTTAAATATCAAGATATCATGAAATCTGCACATTTAAAAAAACTTCAACTAAAGTTCCTAAAAGATTGTTTAAAAAATTTAGTTTTACCGAAAACATTATTACCTCGTAACTTAACTGTCGATCTCTCTTCACCCTTCCCTGATGTCTTCCGTGAAATTCTCATAGCCAAAATCTCTGCTGTAAGATCAGAAGTTAAACGAACTTTTGCTAAATGCTACCATAGTTTTAAAATATTTCAACAATCTTGGTATCAATTATTTCCAAACTCTCATATGGATTTTACCAACCTACTAAACCAGGCACATTATCATAAAAATACTGCTTTTTTATCTAAAAAATTAATGTTGGAACAGAAATTTAATCATATATTTTACAACAGTGTATGGACAAAAAACTCTTCTGTAGATAAAATCATTAATTTATCTAATTATATCCTTACCAAAGATGAAGAAATTCTACTGGGCTATGGACTCTCTTTTTCACTACAGAAAATGGACCCTCTACTTCAATTTTGCACGGACTTTGAGCTATGGAAATCCCGGACCTCTAATTCTACTTACAATCATGATTTTATCAAAGGTTTATTAATTGATGGAATTATCACCTCAACACATCGTAATACTACCCCTAAAAAATTCCAAGATGCGATTGTCTCGCTGAAAAATAATCAAGATATTATAGTTACCCGTTCAGATAAAGGTCAAAACTTAGTAATTATGAACAGAATTGACTACATCTCCAAATGCAATTTCTTGCTTAACGATAACACTACATACACTCTACTTAACAAAAATCCACTTCAAAACTCCCACAACATGTTCAACCAAAAACTTAAACACATCACTAAAGATTTTCCCAACCTTCTGTTTGACTTAAAACCCAGACTCCCTCGTCTTTCACAATTTTATGGCATCCCAAAAATCCATAAACAAAATAACCCTCTACGACCTATCATTTCTAACACAAACTCCGTAGCTTACAAATTATCTTCTTGGTTATCCAAACAGCTTAAGCCTTTACTTGGACATATCTCTCCCTCTCATCTAAAAAACACTGAAGATTTTATTCAAAAAACACAACACATAACACCTCACACTAATAACATCCTCAGCTTTGATGTTACCTCTCTATTCACCTCTGTACCTGTCCCATTCACCATCTCCTTATTAGAAAGGTATTTTAACGAAAACACCTACACTCTTGATTACCCTTTCCCTTTACTTAAACAATTAATATTACTCTCTCTTGAACACAACTTCTTCCATTTTAATAACCTACATTACAAACAAAACTCAGGACTAAGTATGGGTTCTCCCCTTTCTCCTATCCTCAGCAACCTTTTCATGGAACTGATAGAACATTTTTTCATACTTAATCACCCTCTTCTCTCTAACACAACATGGCTTCGTTATGTTGATGATATTTTTCGTCTCCCACACCTTTAACAATAACCCCACTCTCCATGTACTTTAATCTGTCTCAAAACTTCGAATCCATCCTAACATTAAGATTTACAATGGACTCTCCAACAACAAAACTTACCTATTCCTGACACCGCTCCTTACTGGAAACCAGTCCCAGTTTTGCTTTACCGAGTGTTTATCGCAACCGAACTGTTTAACCCTTATACATT
The DNA here is from genome assembly GCA_015478945.1 of Trachelipus rathkii. Taxonomy (NCBI): domain Eukaryota; kingdom Metazoa; phylum Arthropoda; class Malacostraca; order Isopoda; family Trachelipodidae; genus Trachelipus; species Trachelipus rathkii. The sequence continues at coordinate 5,209 of JABUQX010011816.1, read as the reverse complement.
CATGTTTTCTTCCACGTCCACCAACACAAAATCAGGTGTTTTAACTTCCCTTTTTTCTTAGAGCCCTTCGAATTTGCTCTCCTCCTTTCTTACAAACCGAATTTAACTACATTTTTAACACTTTCACTAAACTCTCATACCCCAAACACATAAATTCTCACTCTCTCAAACAAGCCAAAAAGAAATTTTACAATCCCATCATCACTCCC
>JABUQX010011816.1:0-2500 GCA_015478945.1 Trachelipus rathkii | reverse complement strand
ACATCTTTGCAATAAGTATAGAGACAAAATGACAAGAATATGCGGATGGACATGCTTGAATAATTTGATGCATTTATTCTAATGAAGCAGAATTTCATTGTTCGCTTAATATAATATATTAACTCGCTGATGTCTAGTGATGTTTTATATATATATTATACGTCTTTTAAGCGATCGCCGGCGCTCAAGCGTCACGATTAGATAGTAATCGACTAGGTATAGTATAGCGTCGTAGATCACATCGCTCTCTACCAGGCGAATACCTACCATAAGTCCTTGTAGTATTTTTTAGTAGAGTATAAAAGTACGACTATAACTCACCTACAGCGATGTTAGGAGAGGTGTAAGAATATCTTTATAGACTATACTTTATATGATCATTTAGTTATTATTTACTTGATTCTATGTGATATACATACTAGCGTACTATATGGTAATGAGTGATAAATTTGTGGATAGATCTCTCTGGTATAGTCAGATATCCTTATCATAACTACAGATATTATTTGTCGGATATCTGATATTATCATATATATGTATACAGAGGTTGGGCACTCGATTCCAATTAGATTCCGTTTACTTCGTTACTAGCGGAATGAAGTTTTCTGATAACGGAGTAACGGACTCGTTACTTTTCTTTCATGTACGGCAGGCGAAACAAACTTCGTCATAAAGAACCTTTGGTGAATGGTTTGCATTCTTTCTTGACAAAACTATCAGTTTTCAAGCAAAAGTTTTTTATTCGATGCTTTCGTTATATCTTTATACATTATTTTCTCATCACTCTTGATGTGTGTCTCTGTATTTAGTATCTTTTAACTTTATAAATTGTTCTTTATTCACCAAGTTGCGACGAAAACGTTTTGGCTCATCATTCATGGGGGCTTTAGCACTTGCCTCTCAACCTTGGAATAGCCACGGTTCATTATGTTTCTAGACTTCTTGTGTTCAACTACCGCTGTCTTTCAAGCTGCTTTTTCTCTTATTTTTTATCTATTATAGATCATTATTTTCTTTTCATTTCGACATTGGGTCAAGATTTTATGTCATCGTCTTTCTTTAGAGTGCCCAATCCTGTCACTTCGGCATAGCGTTTTATCTCAGCAAGCCTCCTCCAGTTTGCAACTTAACAGTCAATTACATAGGAGGAAATGCTGCGGATTCTGCTGCCACAATATATATATCGTGTTCAGGGCATTTTGAAATGTTTATTTATAAATCTATCTGGTTTTGGTCTTATCTCCCATGCAGAATCTTCACGTCACAAAATGGCCTGGCATCATAGATGGTGTTTAAGCCTCATGATTTCCAATTATAAAAACTTTTTCCTTCTTAATAACACTATTCCATCAGTTTCTCTCTTTTATCATTCCTGGATCCTACTCCAATGGAGTTGAATATCATAAAGTTCTATCATGATCAGCAGATTACGACAACCATAAATGACCGTACCTTAAGTACTTGCTCATAGAATTTTCATCTTTCTTCGATTTCAAGTCGTACGTAGAAACTAAATCTGATAGTTAAGCCTGTCCGCAAAGTGCCTCAGTCCATCATTACACGTTGTTAATGAATATGTAACATTAAATCCATACCGTCGTTGTGGGGATTTTTCCATCCTGGCTATATGAAGTACCCCATGATGGGGATTCAAGGCTAGCGTACCTCAGCTTCCATAAGGGTTACCATAGCTATATGAGAACCAAAATTTGAAGTTGTTATGAGTCAGTAGACAAATTAAATTGAGTAAGAAATAAATTCGAGCTAATTGGCCTATCTTGTGACGTCAATTCATTTTCTCAACCAATACAGCGCTTTTAAACATATATAGTATATATATATATATATATATATTATATATATATATATATAATATATATATTATATATATATATTATATAATATATATATATATATATAATATATATATTATATATATATATATATATATACCACCTAATACAATATACTATATAATATATAATCTCCATCCACTGTCCCAAAAAGTAAAAGGCCGTTGTTCGTTTAGATTTATCTTACGCTCGTAAGAACAAAATCTTACGCATTTTCAAGAACGGTTTCGTGCCAAACGACCCGAATTCTCAAGAATGATTTACGATGGAATCAGCTGTTTTGCAGAAGTAGAAACACTTATGATGGACTTCAAGGATTTGGAGGGTATTATTAGTGAAAGGGAAGAATAATGATGATGTTCAGAATATTTTAACTTTTGTGGGAGACTAAAAAAAAAAAAGAGGAGAGATTATTGCCCTTTCTTCCTTACTCTTAAGGTAATTTTTCAGTGTTTGTAAGATATATATTTATACTAATAGTATATATAATATATATAATATATATTATATATATAATATATAGGATATATGTATATAGTGTACTAGGCCGCAGGGGTACCTTACTTAGGTTTGCTGATAACCCTTATCTATAACAAACCAATAACATTTCCCTAATATAATGATTAAAGTATAAATATTATCTCCCC
>JABUQX010011815.1:0-12570 GCA_015478945.1 Trachelipus rathkii | reverse complement strand
AATAAGTAAGTATATAATATATATATAATATATATAATATATATATACTATTAATTATAATATATATAGGTACAATACTACTATATATATTATATACGATATATATATTCTATGGGCTACTGAGTGAAATTTCACAAATCAGTGCACAAACATCTCCGCAGAGATGTCTCAATGTGCATGTGAGAGGGTTCTGGAAGGCTATCCATAAAAATAGCATTACAACATACTAATCAGACTTGATGCGATAGAGACCGAAAAAACAAACCTCAGATATCAAAAGTATCACAAAAAATAGTTCCATACTAGATCTATCAGAAATTAGATTCAATCGGAATTCATTGGTGTTGTCGTTAAATAATGAAAGAATAACATGAATTCCAGGTTAGACAGGAAAATAGGGTTTAAAAATTAGCGTGCTCACAGCCCACTTATCAAAGTTTAAGAGAATAATGGAGGGTAAGTGAGGAGACCCCAGAATGGCTCACCGTGAAGGAGAAACAACTTTATTTACCAAATCGGAGAAAGACAAATGCCCTGTATTATAGACCAATAATCGTCCTTTCGACAATGTAAAAAAATGGTTGGAATGCGTAAGCTCAAGGCATTACTAGCAATAAGATAGATGAATGATTGAGGAATTAGGCGATCAGTGTGCGGGTAGTACGGAACAAGGAACAGTAACAATAAAGCGGTGGTCGTGGAAAACAGTAGAAGACACAAAATAACCTGAATAGACGGTGTCCCACACTAATGGCTAGAGATGCAACAAGTTTTTTTTCCTTAAATATGGATTTTCGTTTTTCTTCTTCTATTTTTTTAGAGAACTTTATTTCTGTTCGGAATTTGATGAAACAAACATCATAAATAAAAAAACTCCCCAAATCATTTCCAAATCTTCAATGCAATTTGAAATAGGTTCAGTAGAAAAAATTTATCCTCATTTCCATCTTCAAAGAAAAATCATTGTTATTTTTTTTTTTAAAATTTGATGATGATGAATATTACACCATAAAGACAGATCTGGCACCGTTATTCTAAATTTGCTATATAAATAAATAGTGGAAAATATTAAAAACACTGAAAAAAAAAATTAATAAAAATTTTTTTGAAATAAAAGATAATTAAAAAAAAAAAATTTTTTTAAATATAATTTTTTTTTCTGCGGCTCTTCTCTTGGCTAGAAAAAATTATGAGTATTCATAAAATCAATACAAAGACAAAAAGTTGAAGTGAAACCAAATTAAAAGGGGATTGTTCCATTATGATCCGATATCCTCCCCCAGTGTTTGAATTAGCACCGAATCCCCTAAGCAACAACCATACCAACTGAAACAGAATAAACTCAAGGAATAAAAAAAATTAACAGATGACGCACCTGTTCTATACGGACGATCTAAAATTAAACTCACCAAACAAAGAAGAAACTAAAAGGCAAGTTAAGAATAGTCCAAAAAATTCACATTGTATAGAAATGGAATTCAGACCAGACAAGTGAGCCTCTGGATAAAATATTAATAAAACAGAAATTAAATAGGTAAATTCACAAGCAAAATACAAGTATCTTAGTATCAGATCATCAAATCCAAATCCAGAACATGTGGAAAATGGCAGGAAGTAGTGGTGGTACGGTAGTGAATGGTGCGTTTAGTTACAGTGAACCTAGCCTAAATGCCACCTAGAAAGATTCCCGATCAGAGTAACATCTGAAATTTTTTCAAGTAGAAATAAAAACTGCGTTGGTGGTTGGGTATGAAAAGAGAGAAACAAATGTGTGTCAAGGTCTGAGGACGGTTTGCCCTGCTGGGTCTTTAGCTCGAGGAATAAAAAAAAGTAAATATATTAAAAAAATACAAATATTTTAAAATGTTCTGAGCACAGCTATGAATAATAGCGATATTTTAGCCTTCTATCTAGATTTCTCATCTGTCCACACTCAGAAACAGTTAATAATTGGTCCTCCTCGCTTTTAAAAGGTGTAAGAAGTACCAACACCATCCTCAAACACTTGAGTGAAAAGGCTGACACATGGCAACATAATTATCCCTCCTCTACATCACAACAAGCCTAATAATACTCATAGATCTTTCCCACCTCCAAAACATATTACGATGCTGTTACGAACAAGAGTCCTTTTTAAGTTGAGCCAACAGGCTAGACTTTACAAGTCCCAAAGAAGCCCCACCACCACCTAAATGTATCACCATCCAACTTCTAATTCAATTTCAGTTTAAATTTCAAATTGCAATTATCACATTTAAACTTCTTACTGTGTGACTTCGAATGAAGTTCAATCTTTTTCATGTTTCAAATCTTTGTTTTTAACCTTTTGGTTTTTTCTTATTGACGATTGTTTCTTACTTCTTCCGCGGATATCTTTCTCTCATCAACTAAGATATCATCGATGTAAAGAAACAATGCTTAAGAATTTTTAATTTGAGAAGTACCTTCTTAATAAAAATAAAATTTACAAATTTAAAATTCAACATTTAACATTAATTTATCTATTCCCACCAAAAAATAACAACAATAATAATAATAATAATAATAATAATAATAATAATAATAATAATAATAATAATAATAATAATAATAATAATAATAATAATAATCCACCTTCTTCCCCAAGGGGTAAGGTGCGACCATGAACCGGAACCAGAATAGTAGAAGAATATGATGACACAATCGAAAAGAAAGCCCAGCCTTACCGCCCCCTTGATTCCCTTAAGTGAGAAACTCGTCGCAGTCAAGAAATCCACCCTAGAGCTTCCGGACCGCGACGGACCCTCACTAGGCATCTCGTCAGTGTGGTTTTCATCCCTTGGCCAAGGTGGGCCACAACCATACCCCCTCACAAAACCCCGCCATTCACTTTCTTCTCACACTTAACACGGCCCAAAGATTATCCATCTGACACATTGTACTTTATATCTATCTCTTATTCCAGACCATACCATAGTCTCACTGAGGTAATATTTAAATTAGAGACTTGAAATATATCAAAATTTTCATTAATTATTTATACGAGACTCCCTCACTCACAACCAGTAAACCTTACTCTTATCTATGCTTACTTTCAAACTCCTCCTTTTACACGCCTACCAAATCTCTCTACCAAATCCTCATAAACTCTATTCATTTCCACTCCAACAAGCCAAATCATCCACATATAATAGGTAGGGCACACTGCCACTCTCTTCCATTTCTCTATCATTCTAAACACCATCTGATCTGCTACCCTTTACCTTAAATTCTTTAGTAACTCCATCCATATACAAACTTGAATAACCAAGGAACATAACACATCCCAGCCTCACTCCACTATTAATATGAAAAACCTACCAGTTTGCACACCATTTATTCTTACACACGTTTCACTATCCTCATACATACTTTTGATTCCATTCAGAAGCCTACCACCAACACCACCATATAACTAACCCCTGCAATAGAGCTTCCCTATTAATCCTATCATAACCTGTTGCAAATCCATAAAACCTAATTTATTCTTCTTACCTCTCATTTTTTCAGATCAATTGTTTCAATGTAAAGATTATGTCCAACATCCTCTTACCACTCCTAAACGCACCTGTTCTCACTAATCAGTCCTTTCAACACTCGATCCACTCTTTAAAACCAAAATATCTTCCTTACAACTCTCAACAAACTAATTCCCCTATAATTCCTACAATTACCCTTATATATGGGTACTATTAAGCTCTCCTCCAGATATCCCTCATAATTATACCCCTCCAATAAATGCCTTGTTTACACAACTCCAATTCCAATCAACACCCAATCTCCCTCCATTCTTTATCATTTCACCATTAATTTCATCCATACCTGCAATTACCATTCTTCACTTTCTCACTCTACCCATACCTCATCCTTACTAGTACCGCTCATCCCAAAGAAATCTATTCTTTCTTGCACCATCAAACCCACACACATCACTATCACATCTTCAATGACTTACCAATGTTATGCAGAATTTCGAAGTTTCCCTCCACACTCCCTCACAACATTTCATGAGTTACGCACACTTGCCACCACTCCTCATACATTATTCTAAACAGATTCCCTTATTTCTCATCTTAACCTTTCGACCTCTTCCTTCAGAAAGTTCCTATTCCTCTTTGGCAATCCCCATCTTCTTCCAAACTGTTCATTACCTCTTGTTCCTCCTATGTAAGCACCTTTTTAGTATTTCTTTTTTCTCCTTATCTCAGCCAGCCATATCCTCTGAAACCTCGGCATTGGAATTTAGTACATTCAACCACTCTTCTTTAATTTACTTTAACGCTCGCATCACCTACTTCATTTCCACACTCCACTTTAACAATTTCATTCTTCCTAATTTAGTATATCTTACATACTCCTTTGCATGCTAACAACTGCCCTTCATTTTTCTCCCAGATTTGTTGGTCAGTTTCAACTTGCTCACATTCGAATGATTTACTTGCTAGCGCTCTCAAATACTTATCCTTATTACTTTTTTCACTTAACCTCTCACGTTTAATAATAGCCAATTTCCTTTTCTAATCACCTTCTTCTTCGTTTAAAAAATCTATCAATTTATTTACAAAGAACATAATGATACGATAATCCTATTCCTAACACCCTCACTGATTTAACATCCAACAGCATACCTCAACATCTCCTTCTTCACCAACACAAAAATCAATCACTTTCACTCGGATTTACTCATTCTTTTACTCTACACCCACTCTGCACTGATGTGAGGTGTGGATATTTGTTACTTATAGATACTTCATTGCTATAAATGATAAGTAACGTATATAGGCATTACTTTAAGAACACGACTATTCCTCTAGTCATCTGACTACTCCTCACAGCAATATTCTCAAAATTACATCCATTTATTTGACCATTCTCATTCTTACCTGATCTACCCCTATCGAAACATCCATTTATTTGTATTAGTTATACTAACTATTTCCAACTCATTTTTTTAGTACCTTTCTCTAACACACATGAAACTACTGCATGAAACTTCTACTGAAATCTCCATCCTCTCATCTCAAATCGCATCATTCAGATTTATCCCGAGAAAATTTACATCCCTATCAGGTACCACTTTACCCTCATGTTATATGAACCTCATTAGTGTGTGATTGTGATCAGCAGATCCAAATTCACCAAAATATCCCCTGCCCACTATGTAGAACAATCTATTTCAAACTGTAATTTAACAACCGATTAGAATTTCACAGTAATTCACATCACACTAATTGCAGTCTCACCTATTGAGCTCTCCTCAGTGTACACATACGGTCCACTCAATCAGACATGCAAACTCCTTCGTCTCCCTCCTTCAGAATCCTCTTCCACACCAGACACCACAGTTCAAACACGATCACTCACATTCATTACCTATTCCGTTATTTCATCTTTGATTTCACAACATAGTGCACACGAGCAGAACTCAAATTTGCCCTTTCTAAATACATCCATCACCCCCTTCCTCTTCTCCCCAGCATTTATTCCTCCTGCCATTCTAATGTACCACAACGATTTATACATTTTTTTGCCGAAAGATAGAAGCCTTTTATCGATCACACGAACCTTCTCCGATATAAGAAAGCAATGTGAGTGATAGCCCTTTCCTTGGCAAAAGATAATTTGTAGGTTGCAGCCAATTTCACTTCCATACATATATAAACATGCACCTATAAAATAATAATCGATGAATAATTATTAATAATATGATGCATAATAATCAATAATAACTAATAATGTGAGAAAAAGAAAGTAGTCTACACTCATATAACTGAAATAATCTATATAGTCTCTTAGTATAAATCAGACGAAACGTAAATACGATATAAAATTGGTTTAATTGCAGATACATTTATTTTGTTAGCTAGATTGATAAGAGATAACGATCTGTCAAAGTATAGCTGTGTGTGTTCTGCTTAAGATCTTCAAATAGATTATCAGAGATCGAACTAAGAATTCAGAAAGAATAAGAAAGGAGTTAATGTCATAAGTACGGCGTAAACGAAATAAGGATAAGGAATCTAGAATTTTGAGTGCATAGATAAAAAATAATCAGAAATGGTGTTGATTTTATTAGCCGAGATAAAAAAAAGATGCGAAGAACGAACTCCTACTGAATTAATATATACTTTATATATAGTTAAAAGGGTTGGGGGGAGATTTACTTTTACATGTAAAGGTCACATTTAAAATTGCCACCTGAAGTGATGTGAGATCTTAATATACTATTGTACTCAATTATATTTTACACTCTTTAATAATATATTTTGTATAATCTCTTTGTCTCTACTTATTCTTGTTAAACTTAATACACTACCAGGGAACTATACAATGCCTAATTTTTAAGATGATGCTAAATAATAACTTAAAATATAAGAAATTAAATCCTCATATCTTTACTTATTATAAATGACTAACAGTTGCATGCATCTCGTCTTTCATTTCTCGTACAACATTGTCATCGCAATATTCTGCCTGTTAGTCTCCTAAGCTATATGTGATGGGTTATTTACATTTTTTTTAGAATCACTCCAGACTGCTCCTGATGCCAATATTTTAACATCAATATCTTGGTTGTCTTAATAGGGATGCAACCGAAATTTCTAATCGCAGGTAATCTAGCCACTTTACCAATTATTGATAAAGTCACATTTTTGGCACTGGGCTTTAATCGTTTGCTCTAATCAAGCACGAAAACTCTATACTATAGACAGTATGGCTTCCTAGACCGGATTGCTCTCTATGTACCTTATTCCACAGACAGACCTCATTATCATCTCAAAGTACATTCATAATAACCAATCATAGTCTAATCATCATCCACTAGATTATTACTGAACCGAGTTCCAGTAATCAAGGTACCAATTTATTAGAAGTGTCAGATTTATTTAGTGTCTGGCTGCCAACTGAGTTATGGATTTTTGTTCTTTTGTTATTTTATCATCATTTAATATTGTGATATCATGTAACATTTTACCATTTAGATAGTCTATATAACTTTAATAATGTGATTTATTTTTTTTATAGCATTATGATTGATTGATTGATTGTTTGATTGATTGATTATATGAAATCATCTCGTAATTCATTCTAAAGAGTAAAATAGCAAAAAATAAATAAAATATGAATTCAAAAATCTATAAAATACAAAATAATATGTCCAATACCAAAGAGAATTCTAAAGCAATTGCAAGTGCGATCCTGATCGACCCAACACATGGTAGAGAATTTAAAAAAAAAAAATCACATACACACACACACACACTACATACGATATTCGGGTAAACTAGACGGTTGCGGGGTCAACAAGAGCCTTCAAACAAACAAATTTTATTTTAGATTCGCTTAGTTCACTTAAAGGCAAGGAGTCACACACACAAAAAGTAAACTCGAAATCGTTTAACTCAATATTTTGTTAAATTTGAAATAATATACTAGACTGACTAGTGGGTAAACAAGTGCGACCAAGATGACTGCACAGTAGGTATGTGCGGGTAAAATAGAGGTCTTGGAAGTCTAGTTGGTCTTTTAGAATTCACTCATCATCATCAAGCTCACTAAATTGTTCGAGTTCGATTTCGATTCTGTTTGAGAACACCATTAAGGAATTCTTAAAGTTGGGTCAGTGGTATCTTGAATCAATGCGAAATTTTGCCAAGATTTTTTAAAGGTAAATCTCCCTATAACCAATAAAAACTCGAAGAATGTTCCCAAATACTAATTTTCGTTAAGGAGGGCTTCTCAAGGTATAGTAGCTTAATGCATCTAATGCATCTGCATGCTCTACCATAACCTTTATCTCTCAGTTTTAGCATACATCAATTCTTTACCTCTTAGTATGTCAGCGGAACCGCCGAAACTCTATTCCAAACGCCATTTTATTGGAGTTCGGTAGAGGAAGAGAGAATTTAATAAGGGAGTGAGAGAGAGAGCAGAGGAAGCAGAAGAGAAGCAATGAACATTAAATGAGCAACAAATGTCACACTAAAGCCTGAAAGCACCAGTAGCAGTACTAGCGCACGAACTACTACAATTCCAAACAAACCATTGTTATTGGAGTTCTAAATAGGACATCGGGGTTGAGTGTTCAAGTGGCCCCTTTCAACCTTCATTGACACTGGCTAGAGGGTTCAGAGTGGTCTCCCTTCATCGACATGGGCAAGAGGGTTCAGAGTGGTTCCCCTTTATCGACACGGGCTAGAGGGTTCAGAGAGTTTTCACTTTCTCGACACGGGCTACAGGGTTCAGAGTGGTCCCCCTTCATCGACACGGGTTAGAGTGTTCAGAGTAGACCCCCTTTATCGACACCGGCTAGAGGGTTCTCTCTTTCTTTCATTCATTCGGTACCTATTCGGCAACATCGCGATAAACGATCTCGGTCCAGGATGCCAATTCCCTACCCCCCCTTAACTAGAGCTGCCCCCATCTAGTTAAAGGGATCGAGAGGAATCTGAGGGAAAATCCCCTTTGTTGAAAACGATTTAGCGCCATAAGCTCGAACGAAGGAGAAGAAGAGAAAGCAATCATAAAGCGCGCCAGAAAGCAAGCACTAGCATCTACAAAAATCCAGCGTAATGCAAAACCGTTACACGCAGGAGCCGGCTAAACCTGCACAAGTAACAGCACTTGCTCTAAGAACGGTACCAGCCGAAACTCTATTTCCAAACCACCATCGTATTATTGGGGTTTGGTAGAGGGAGAGCCGACGCAGCACCGCCCAGGCAACAATGTCACTACTAAAGCCTGAAAACAGCAGCATAGCGATTAGCAATAATTAATTGTAAACTTTCTAAGGAAACAAAACCATTTTATTGGAGTTCGTAGAGGTAGGAGAGCGCAGGACAGACTGCTCCTGACTGCAACTGTATTAAAGACATATTTTTTTTTATTGCGGGACATTTGTTGACAACATGATGTTCGATGTTCCTCATTTTCACAAAATCTAAGAACAACAGAGTCTATATATAAATATGAACTCTATTCAGATAGATACAAGAGTGATGGTCATAGAGGGAGTTTACGACTTTTTTTATGCCGCCGCCGCAGCTTAAGTTACTGCAGATGATATAAAGAACGAGGCAAAAAACCTTGACCACCCTTAGCAAAAACCAGCCAAGTAGCAGGCACTTACCGCAAAGCGAACCAGCCGAAACTCTATTGCAAAACAGCCATAGCTGTAATTGAGTATCTGTAATAGGAGAGACCGACGCAGCACCGGCCCAGCAAACTAAATGTCACTACTTAAGCTGGAAAAGCGCACAGTAGCAAGCATACTAGCGCACGAACTAACATACATTCAAAAAACCATTGTTATTGAGTCGGTAGACGGTAGGAGAATCCGATGACTAAGACGTCTCCTGCTGCTCTTGCTCAGCACTGTATATCACCACCAACACACAGATCGTTGTGATGTCTGCTTTCATTTCGTGCACGCACCAGCACAAGTAGCAGGACTTGCTGCGAGAGCCGAACCGGCCAAACTCTATTTCCAACAGCCATTGTTATGGAGTTCGTAGAGAGAAGACTGACGCAGCACGACCATGCAAACAAAATGTTCATACTTTAAACTGAAAGCGACAGCAAGCCCGCAAGTAGCAGTACTAGCTGCACGAAGACTATACATTTCAAACAAACCATTGTTATTGGGGTTCCGCGCTCCGGTGCAAGCCCGACGGGACTCATTCTGCTGCTGCTGCTGCAGGCAGGCACTGGATATTACACAACGACATCTGTTGATGTTGCTTCATTTCGCACGCACCAGCAAGGACGCAGCCCAGCAACATTAAATCTTAACTCTATTTCAAACCACCAGAGTTAGTTGGGGTTCGGTAGAGGAGTTCGACTATTTTATGCCCCGCGCTCAGCTTAATTACTGCAGAGGAATAAAGGAACGAGGCAAAAACCTTTACACCCTCTAGCAAAAAACCAGAAAATATCAGCACTTGCCGCTAGGAGAGCGGAACCGCCGAAACTCTATTCCAAACAGCCCATATAGTAATTGAAGTTCGCGTTAGAGAGAACGACGCCAGCACCGCCCAGCAAACAAAGTGTCACTCTAAAGCTTGAAAGCCAGCAGTAGCAGTACTAGCGCACGAACTACTACATTTCAACAGACCATTGTATATTGGAGATCCGGCGTAGAGGTAGCGACAGCGCTGACGTAGACTCGCTTCTAGCTCATCAGCGACTGTTATATACACCACACAATCTGTTGATGTTTGCTATCATCTTTCTGCAGCCACAGCACAATAGCAGACACTTGCCAGCTAGAGAGCCGGAACCCCCGGCCGGAACCTATTTCCAAACAGCCATTTGTAATTGGAGTTCGCTAGAGGAGAGACGATCGCAGCACCGCACATGGCAAAAAAGAATACACTAGCTAAGCCGCAGCAGCAGCAGCCGTAGCGCATTACAGCAGACGAATAACTAACCATTTCAAACAAACTTTGTATATGGGTTCGGTAGATGGGTAAGCAGACCGACTGTTTTTGTATCGTTTCTACCTACTGCCCGATGCTGGCCTTTGCCAGCGACTGGCACCATCAGAACTTGCATTTAACGTTATAAAGCTTTCTTTGCCCCTCGACCCCCGAGAAGAACTTCCTCATGTTGATGTTATTCCTCCCCGTGTTGTAGGACGAAAAGAACCGGGAGAGGGAGGACTATCGGACCATCTAACATTACTTTTACGAACGAATGCGTATAGCCAGCATAGACAGTATGAGCTTCAAATCAAGCTAATTATACTCATCGCAGAGCGCCTTCTTCCGACAAAATGTCGGTCACACGCAGGGGTGCTTCGCCAACCCTTTGTTTCGCAGAAGAACCCTCTGGTTGTGCCCCAGAGCAACAGCGAAAACTCCTATTTCCCAAACCTCCACAGAGTTATTGGGGTCGGGTAGAGAGAGACGACTGTGCTATGCGTTACTACGCTGGAGACACACAGTAGGCGCTCACGCATGCAGTACTACGGGAGAAAGGACGATTGCCTATCGAGGGGACTAGCTGCATGCTGAGCAGAAAATGCAGAAACAATACAGACAGAGAAAACTAAAGAAGAGGGAGCGAAAGCGTAGCAATCCAGCCAGCCATATACCACCGGCTGCGCACTGCTGGCTGTCGCCGCCACCACTCAAACTATTGTTCCGGTCTGCCTGCCTGCCTGCCTTTCTGTCTGCCTGCCTCCCGAAACGCGCAGAAAACAGAACAGAAAAAACATAGGACAAGGAAAGAGGAGCGACAACGTAGCAAATCCAGCCAGCATCTACCACCGCTGCGTGCTTGCATGTCGCGCCACCACTCTCCAACCGGTTGTTTAGTCTGCCTTGCCTGCCGCTCCGGGAACAAGGGCGACGCAAAACGGTTGAAAAGTTTTCACCACTATGACCGCAGACATCTGAACCGATGGACGCCGACAGACAAAAACAGAAGACAGTAAAAAACAGAAGAACTAAGAAGAGAGGAAGCGAACACGTAGTCAATCCAGCCGCCGGAATTACCACCGCTGCGCTGCTGCTGTCGCCGCCACCACTCCTAACTGTTGTTTCCGTCTGCCTGCCTGCCCTAGCCTGCCTGCCACCCGAAACGACCAGACAACAGATCAGAGAAACAAGGAAGGAGGGACGAAACGTAGCAATTACCACCAGCCATTACCACCGACTGCGCTGCTGCGTCGCCGCCACCACATCCAACGTTGGTTTTAGTCTCCGCCTGACGCTACCGAAACAAGGCGCCGCAAACGGTTCGAAAAGCTTTTCCACCAACTATGACCGGGAACTCGGAACGAGGAGCCGACAGAACAAAACCAGAACAAAACAAGACAGAAAGAATAAGAAGGACGGAGCGAAAACGTAGCATCAGCCACCATATAAACCACACCCGCTGCGCTAGCTGCTGTCGCCGCCAAGCCACTCAACTTTGTTCCGGTCGCCTGCCTGCCATGCTCCTGCCTGCGACTGCCAGCCCCGAACGAAACAGAACAGAACAGAGAAACAAGAAGGAGGGAGCAGAGCAAAACGTAGCAATCCAGTCAGACCATTACCACCGCTGCGCTGCTCTGATGCGCCGCTCACCACTCCAACCTGTTGTTGTTAAGTCTGCCCTGCCTGCCAGCCTCCGAGAAAAGCGAACGCAAACGGTTCGCAAAGGTGTCCATCGCTATGCAACGAGACCATCGGAACGAGTTAGCCGACAGACAATAACAGAAACAGAGAACAGAACAGAGAAATAAGAGGAGGGACGAAACGTAGCAATCCAGCCAGCCATTCCACCGCTGCGCTGCTGCTGTCGCCAGCCACCATCCAACTGTTGTTACGCTTCCTGCCTTGCCTGTACTGCCTGCCTGCCACCCAGAACTCACGAACAGAACACAGAACAGAAGAAACCAAATAGAATGGAGAGCGAAACGTTAGCATCCAAGCCAGCCATTTACACCCGCTGCCGCCTGGATGCGTTACGCGCGCCACCACTCCAATCATACTGTGTTTAGCTGCCTGCCTGCCGCTCGAGACAAGGGCGCGGCAAGACGGCTCGAAACTTTCCAATCTCTCTCTT
>JABUQX010011814.1:25000-28805 GCA_015478945.1 Trachelipus rathkii | reverse complement strand
TGGGGGTTAAATAAACTAGTAAGAAAATAAGAATACAATAATATAAAAATAAACAGAGAATAAACTGTCAATAATAATAATAATAATAATAACACACACACACAATAATAATAATAATAATAATAATAATAAAATAATAATAATAACATAAGACAGAATTATAAAGCAAAATACATAACAAACACACCTAGTATAATAGTAGCAAAGTTATAGACTAAGGGAAAATTTATGTTAATTAAGAGGTGAGAGATCGATAGAATTTGGTTGGTTAGCAAGTTAAAAATTGGAACATAGTTATACCGGAGGGGGGGGGGGGAATTAACAATTAAAAAAGGAGGGGAAGAATGGGGGGATTTTAGTGAGGGTTTTAACTGTTTGATGTATACATGATATATTATTATTATTATTATTATTATTATTATTATTATTATATATTATTATTATTATTATTTACATTATTATTATTATTGATTTATTCTGTTTATTTTTATCAGCATTGTCATTATTGTTTTCTATTATTGAGTTGCCCCCAACCCCCCCAATCCCATTATTTACTACTGTTTTAACTAAATTTAAATTTCCCACCTTAACTTTAACCGTTTTCAAGCTGTCAATATTTTTACTTACTGTTTGTTACATTGCTAGTACTTATTACTAGGGTGCACTGATAGTATCATCGGTATCGGTGGTATCGGCCATTTTTGATGGTATCGGTATTGGTTAAAATGGTCGAAAGATTTACTTTTTAAGAAAATTATGAGAAACTTTTAGATTCAAGAATAAATCTAGTTTCGATATAGATAGCTAGTATCAAGTTATGTTTTTTTCCTCGATTTCTTTTTAACTTAGATTTAGCTTTCCAATCTGGGAGAGTCTTTAGAAAGGAAATTTACTCTATATTTGAGTTAGCCACATAATTTATAAGCAGACTTATCTACTTTTTTTATTTGATCAATAGTATTTTTTTTGTACGCAATTTCATGAAGAGAGTGTGTGAGTGTGAGTGTTTTTAAACTGATTATTCATATTTTAGATATTTGTTGTAAATAGGTTTTACTGTTTTAAAATTTAGGTTTTAGCATACAAATAATTTTCCTCATTTCTCCATTGGTTTTTGTCTATTTTTTTTTTTTTTTTTTGTGACATGCGCGCATATGATAGTGCAGCACAGGCGCGGGCTTTCTCTTGACTTTACCAACATCAATGGCTTACACTCTAACTCGAATACTACCTCTCTAACCCTAAACCTAATTTTATGTGCTTCTGTCTGAGACCCAGATGGCTAAGAATTTATCCTTCAAACTACTTAATATATCCAACCAGAATCTTATTTTACTTCCAGCCTGAAGGGCGGGAGTATGCCTTTAAAATATAAACATTCCTATAACACGCCTCGAGAATCTCGATAATCTCCTAACTGATGTTCTGTGGCTTAAAATCTTTCTTCCTTCTACTACAATATTTTTATGCTTCTGCTACTGTTCTCCGAACAGAACAGATTTTCATGCCTTTTTAGATTACCTACTACTTCTCACGACTGTTATATCTTCTCATCCAAATGAGGTCCTCTATTTAGGGATTTCAATGTACACAAAAACTGAATTGTTGGGTCTCCTCTCGTGGTGGGGAGAATCATTCAGTATTCAACGACATCTGAGCAACTGATTAGTCACTCCTACACACATTCCGGATCGTCCCAACTGATTCTTGAACACAATTTCGGACCTATGCTTCACCATCAGTCCTTTTCTTCTCTACAAATACATCACCTCTGCTCCTATCGGCAGTAAATTGACCACAACATTATATCTTATAATTCTTAATACTTTTTCCAACATCTCCATCCTTCCTATGGCTTTCTTCTGGCACTTGATCGATTAAAGCATTGGTGCTGCTTCACGTTAACTATACTGAAGTGAATTGTTTTGACTCTGCAAGACGCTTCTGATTCTCCCGGATAAAGTGGAACTGTAATTGTTAATGGAATGAGCGGTGCTCATTCCTTCCTTGACTAAATCTTTTTCCTCAAAAACTATTGTTCACTGTGCTTGTTCTCTGGCCATCCAGGCTAGAGACAATGCTTATCGGGTGGGGAAAAATTCCTTCTATCACTCTGGCTAATTTTCATTCAGCTAGAAATGCTTGCAGGGATACTCTTCGACGAGGAAAGCTTTCAATTAACGAAAATGCGCTGACCTCTCTTGGTTCTCCACTGACAAATCTCTCTGGCCTTTTGCCAAAAACATTCTCCAATAAAGGCCTTAAATTGTCGTTTCCTCCTCATTCTCTGATGATTCTACAGCACATCAACTAGAAAGGCCACAATCACCCTGGCCCATTTTCCTCTAATTCGTCCCTGACGATTCTTGGTATTCCTCTTCCTCCTCCTTCTCCTCTCAGGTGTCCAGGCCCCTTACCTGTCATTTCATTTGATCGCATGAGAGCTCCTGAAACGGGCGAACGCGCAGGGAAGGCGGTGGCCCGATGGAATCTTCTCCGAGTTTTGAGGAAGCGTGCTTCCGTGCTGACCCCACCCGTCTAACTATATCTTCCATGCCTCAATACTAGCACTTTCCTCAGTGTTGGAGCGCACATGTCCAACCTATTCCAGAAAAATGATGCTGCTCTGATCCTTCTTAACTATCGCCAGCCCTATAGCTCACACTGTATTCTATCTAAGATTTTTTAAACCCTTCTCAACTCAATTTAGAATCATCTGGGAACTTTTCCTTTCTTTCTGATTAGTACGCTTTCGGTGCCTGAGACTGAAGGATATATACTTTCCTATTTGTTAACAGATTTATGGTTTTCCGCCCTAGGGAATACATACCATGGTGGGTGGCTGGACATATCCAGCATTGATCGGTATACGTCACTGCTCTCCAAGCCCCCTCCTTGGGTTTCCTTCTTCTCTTTGCTTGCTTATGTCTTTCTTTTAAATCGCTCAATGTCGGTTGTTGTTGATGGGGTGACTTTTCTTTTCATGTCAATAGTGGTGTTCCTCAGGTCTGTTTTATATCTCGTACTTTATTCCTGCTTTTCTGTCAATGACACTCTTCACCTGCAATATCTTAACTTTATCCACGCATATGTCGAAGGACTTGACCTTCATTCTTCAACTCCATATCAATTCTGCTCCCTCATTTGCTTCTAGAGTTTAATCTTTCCACTGATTCGCGATCTCTTCTTCTTCTTCTTCACTCTTCTCATACTTCTCTGCAAGGATATAATTATAGGAGTTAATGTCTTAAGCTTGTGAATAGAGTTTTTTTAAAAAAACCCAACTTCTACAACCCTCTCTCTAAGACACTTAACTTCTTTTCTATCTCTTCGAGATTTCCATATTTCTGTCTCTCCTGTTGATTAAATATAAACATCCTTGGCCTCAACTACATAAATGTAAAAATTTTTTTTTGAAAACTCAAATCACAGTGGTTGCAGGGTACTAAAGTTGAAACTGGGAGTTGTATTAGAGGCATTTTTTTTTCCTTCTCAGTTACTCCGCCTATACAAGTGTCTCATCCACCCTTGTATGGAGTATTCTCTCAATATCTGTGGGGGCAGGGGGCCTATTTCATCCGTTTTTGATAGGGAAGGAGGTCAATACATAAAAGACTGTACTATCCATGATACTTTCTAAATTCACTTTTTCACCCTTATATTTTCAAAAGGATAAGTTGGTGCTTATCCTTTTTCTATAGGCACTGTAGAGGCAAGTGCTCGAGGAACTATCCACTGCTGTACCATCACCACCTCACGACGCCACCCTCGTGTAGTGTCAAGGGGGCTGTGTCGGCACGAGTTT
>JABUQX010011814.1:0-20000 GCA_015478945.1 Trachelipus rathkii | reverse complement strand
CAGTTGCATATTTGTCTTAGACTA
The DNA here is from genome assembly GCA_015478945.1 of Trachelipus rathkii. NCBI lineage: Eukaryota > Metazoa > Arthropoda > Malacostraca > Isopoda > Trachelipodidae > Trachelipus > Trachelipus rathkii. The sequence goes on along the minus strand of JABUQX010011814.1, from coordinate 19,976 downwards.
AGAGTAATATTAAAGTGTAGTATAATATTTATAAGAATAAAATAAGATAACGAATAATAAATGATACACGTAGAAGAAATATATTAAGACAGAATTCAAGAAAGCTAATAATAGAATAAGAGGAAAGATTAGCAGCTATTAGAAGAAAAGTGAGGGAGATATAAAGAAGAGAATATACAAGAGATATTATTGATGAAATTGAAGAACCAGAAATAGAATTATATAAAGACTTGACAAGTGTAATATTTGACGTGATAGGACGTGACGATAATACGTGACAAACTAACATCTGACTATATTAACATTATTATATATTATCATCGCCTAGTAACTTATATCTTCACTGGCTTATAATATCATCATATCATCATATAATCATTTGATAAGAGGTCACTGTACAAAGTCCATAATAGAAGTCAAGATCATTCTTAAAGCTATCATACTCATCATCAGAAGTTCATCAGGTAAAGTTATATATATTACTTAATAATATTACAGTATATAAATTATAGATTAGGTTAGTATTGAAATAGATAAATAGAAATATAGTGTGTGTGTACAAATTGCATATTTGTGAGTGCGTGTTTCATCAGTGCGCAACTCTGCTAGTTAAGAATGGGCGGTGATGATGAGGAAACAAAGAGGGGCGAAGAATGTAGAATGACTGGCAAATGTCCGGTGTTCTCTGGAAACGAAAAAGATTACGAGAAATGGAGAAGAAAGGTGAGTGATTGGGCGGAATTAAATGAAAACGTAAAAAAGAAGGGATTGATTATAAGATTATATTTAGAGGGTGAAGCGGAGGAATTAACAAAGAATATTAGTACGAGTGAGTTATCAAATGAGGGAGGAGTGAAGTTGATTTTATCAGCATTAGATAAGAGGTATAAATTAGATAAACGTGTAGAGAGGTTTAACAGTGTTCTGAGTGTGTTAAAAATTGATAGAAGAGAGGAAGAGAGTGTGAAAGAATTTGTGATTAGATATGAAAAAGTTATGAGTGAAGCAACATGTTTAGGGATGAGTGAGTGGGGAAAGGATGTAAAAGGAGCGCATCTTTTATATGTAGCAAGACTTAAAAAATGGGAGGAACAGATTATTATAGGGGGTTGTGGGGAAGGTGAATTGGAATATGAGAATATCAGAAAGCAAATGTTAAGAATCTTTGAAGATATAAAAACTGAGAGTGAGGACACAAGGGAAAGAAAGGAAAAGGAAGAAATGTGGTGTGTAAGAAACAGACAAGGTATGGATGAAATGTCAGGGGCCGTGTATAAAAGAAGAGAAACAAGTAGAAATGAAAAAGAACAAGTGTGTTGTGAGAGGAATATGGATTTAAAGGACGCACCAGATGGAGTGTGCAAGTGTGAAACAAGAGGAGAAATGGATAAAAAAGAAGACAGAATAAAATGTTATAAATGCGGAGGGAAAGAACACATGAGTTGGGAATGCTTAAAAAAGGGTGGTATGAGATGTTTCAAATGCATATAGCGAAAGATTGTGAAGATCAAATATTTTGTTTTCGATGTGGGAGAAAGGGTCATGCATCAATGCAGTGCCAGACAAGCGTGGAAAATATAAGGAAGTGCACGATGTGTCGTAAATGGGGACACGAGGAAATTGACTGTTGGTGGAACGAAAAAAAGGGAACAAAAGAAATGAATAAAAAGGAGAAGGAGAATATCTATCTGAATGAGAACAGAGAAGAAAAAATAGAAGAAAATGAAGATGGAGATGGAGAAAAAGAAGAAAGTGAAGAGGTAGATGGAGAAAAAGAAGAAATGATTGAGGCAATTTTAAATAAAAGAGCTAATGGTACAGTGAGTGAGAGTGAAAGTATAGGTTATATAAACACAAATGACCGTACAGAAGAATTAGATTATCAGGGAGAAAAATGCTCCATAAAAAAGAGAAAAAGGGGGAAACGGAAGAAAGTAAAGAGTGAACAAGATAAACATGAAAATAATAACAGTAGAGAGAGAAAAACAGAAAAGATACAAATGGGAGATAGTTACATAAATGAGAGTGAGAATGAATATAGTAGTGTTGTGGTGTGTGAAGAAGGAGATGAGGAAATACAAAGTACGAGTCAAGCAAGTGAAATAGTGTATAAGATATTGAATATGTGTGATGAAATGATGGAAGATATTAACTCGGGAAAGAAATGGAAGTATCAAAATGTAAGTGCAGGATTATACAAGATGTGGAATATGTGTGAAGAATTTATTGGGAATTTGAAAGAAAAGAAATGTAGGTATATGGTATTCTGAGGAGGAATGAGATTTATATAATATGTTTGGTTATGGAAATGAGGTATGAAAGAGGAAAAAGATTAGGGGGATAAAAGAGGTGGAAGAGAGTGGTGTGAGATTGATGCAGACAGTGATGATGTGAGACATCATCATTGTCTGCTGCATGATTTCTTTATCTTTGCAGTTGCATATTTGTCTTAGACTAAGAGTAATATTAAAGTGTAGTATAATATTTATAAGAATAAAATAAGATAACGAATAATAAATGATACACGTAGAAGAAATATATTAAGACAGAATTCAAGAAAGCTAATAATATTATAAGAGGAAAGATTAGCAGCTATTAGAAGAAAAGTGAGTGAGATATAAAGAAGAGAATATACAAGATATATATATATATATAGTATATATATATTTATCTATATAAAGATATATCTTCCTTTAGGAAAATATATATCATATCTTTTTATATATATATATATATATATATATATATATATATATATATATATATATATATATAATGGGGTATATACATACATATCTGATGTATATATATATATATATATATATATATATATATATATATATATATATATATATATATATATATATATATATATATATATATATATATATATATATATATATATAAATATAAAGATAGATTACAGCTACTTAATGAACCCTAACAAACTTAAGTAACCTAACTGGTAGATGGCAAGTAGCCCTAACCTTTACCACTGACTGTAGCAAAACTAGCCCTAACCTTTTCTATGATCCACTGACCACTGTGCCATAAACCAGCCCCAACCTTACTGGGATTTTACTACCAGGTTAGTATAAGGTCAGAAATGGGGGAGAAAGGCTTAGGTGTAAAATGAAAGTGTTAGAATATGTTTTTCAGAAAATATTAGGTTTTGGTTGTAGAGAGAATTTCTGGATAAAGATCTTTTTGCAGCAGAGGGAGTTCACTTGAGTCGAGGTGTTGGGCTTTTTAGTACCAGTTTGGAGACTTGTTTAGCAAAAACTAGGTAAAGTTGGGGGTGATGGGCTAAATCTGGAGATACAAATAATAGCAATGGTAACTATAATAGTGGGGAGATAAATAAAGATAGTGTTGTTACAGGTTCAAATAATGATGATGAAAACAAAAATCAGAGCATTTCGAGTATCAAATGTTTTTACACAAATGCTCATAGCCTTAAAAATAAAAAAAATGAGCTGATTAGTTATACCATAAATGAGAATCTAGATATTATTTGCATAACTGAGGCTGGTTAATGAAGAATTATATTGAGACTCCTTTCAGGAATATGAAATAGACTTGATATTCACTTTATTTATACCACAAATGAGGAAAGAAGGGTGGTGTGGCGCTTTATGCTAAAAGCAATATTCAATCTGTATTAATGACTGACTTAAAATGAATCATGATATTGAATAGGTGATATCCCTATATACAATAAATCATATAGAATAGGGGCATTTTATGGACTTCTGGCCAGAGTCAAGAATTAGACGAGAAATTGTGAAAGAAATAGAGACAGCATGCCACAGTAAAGAAAAAAGGTATAGTCATAATGGGTGATTTAATTTTCCGGGCATTCATTGGGATTCTTTGTCTAATATGGACCATAAATTGTATATTAGATAACTTTTTGACCCAGATGGTCCAAGAACCTACAAGACACGTAGTCACCACTAGACTTAATATTAACTAATCCATGTAGAAAGTATGGTGGATAAGAGAGTTGAGGAGAATTTAGGACTCAGTGACCATAATATAATTAGATTTAATATGAGTGTGTGACATCTGGGCCCAAATTGCAAGTTAATAAGAAAAAATCTTAGATTTCCGAAATGCGTTGTAAGGGTGGCTGTCGCAGTAACCCCGACTCCACCCTAATATTATTTCTGAAAGGTGCATCACTAATATATATATATATTTATATTCATAATTATATATCTTATTATTTTCTTTTATGCTTATAATCACATGCACTTTCTCCCATCTAACTAATTATCTGTCTTTAGGTAAAGATTATTAGACTAGTCAATTTCAGACATTATATATTTTGATTTTTGAAAGTGGACACATTTCCACCACGACCCATTATTGTCTCTTGCTGTCAAGAGGAGTTACATATCTCTGGAAGTAAGTCTTCACAGTTTCCAATCTTGATGTTAGATGTGTAACCAGCAGCTCCATTGCTTTATGAGTGCTAACCCTCTGTTTCTTCAACAGACTCTTCTTCAGTCAGCAGATCATCGTTAAAGACTTCCCGTGCCCTTGCTGAGGGATAATTTCCCATAGGGTAAGCACTCATATCACTTTTTAATGATTCTTCATTCCCTGTATTAACAGTCATGGAGCTTATCTATAATTGACTTGTCTGATTACAGGTGCCAGTCTTGGGAGCACTTCACTATCTGCTATTCTTGGGGCATTATCGCCTACTGCTAATTCAGGGACAGATTTCAACTTTGCTATTCTTGGGAGCATCAGTTTTGCTATTCTCGGGGCATTATTGCCCATTGCCTATCTTGGGATTTCGTCATTACATATTTTGGGATCATCAACTTTGTTTTTGCCAATTGCCATTTTTGTGCCTTATTGCCATCATCCTGCTTTTGTACTTGACTTGTCACCAATCACCGATCCAATTGGACTCATCAGAAACACAAGACTGCAAAACCAAGTTGAGTTACGGTTCATGTTTTGCATCTTACACACACAGACAAATTAACTCAATGTTCCATTATTATTTATATTCTATGTAAATAATATTTGGAAATTCGAACATACAGTTCCGTCTGTAATTACTCTTAATGCAGACCATGATTTTACAGGACCTTGAAAGGTCACGAATGATGTAATTAGCTTCCCTCCCTTAAAAGTTAGTTTTTAAATAAAATTAGAAAAGGAAGCATTTGTTTCTCCCCCTTCTACTCAGTTAACATTTAATGATTACTTATTTACGGAGGGAGAGGAAGTTATTCAAATCAACGAAGTTGCTGATGAATAGTTTGCTGCCTAGATGTCTTATTAGTTCGTTCTGGTAAGAAACTTGTTTACCGTTAGAAAAAGCTTAGGCTAATTAACAAACTAACAGAACCGTAGAGCTACAGTGATAGTTATATAGTATTAACTTACTAACTGATAGTATAGTTTTTCTATTAACCTAATAACCGGTGGATTAGATCATTACCGTCCTTATTAGTATTTGAACGCAGTTGTAGTCATAGTATCAGATTTTAGTTCTGAGTTTAAGTGTGAATGTTTGGGGACTTTCTTTCTTCCGGGTCATTTCAGTTCGGAGCGCCATAACTTCCCTTGCGGGCTTCAGATTCACTGAGTGCTTCGTCACTCTCCCCAACATCATCTTAAATTTAGTGGCGCCCGAACAGGGACGCGAGTTTTGTAGAATAGAATATTAGTCGTCGTACCTGTAGAACAGGGACGCGAATGTTTTTCTCCGGTTCCTGAAGGAACACATATGACTGATTTTTGAATGACTTGAATAGTGGTAGTAATAGAGTTAGGTCAGTAGATCAACCGTACCAGTAGTCATAATAGTTATAGTGGTAGATAACGAGTACCAGAGCAAGCTAACTCGAGGTCTACGCAGCAATATAAAAATTCATACAAAAATTTTGTTCGAATTTCTAAATTAGATACTGCCTGCTTTAAACAAATTTCACCTTCTCTGTCGCAAACACCTTTCTTTCTTATCATCATTTTTTTTTTATTATATTTTATTTTTGTGATATACTAAATATATTGACTATATTTGAAATATAATATCTTGCCTAACCATAATGCAGCCTTCTAACAGATTTTCAGAGTTGCAGAGTTTGAATGGGGGCGAGAATGGTGATAATGGGGAGAGGGTAGCTGTAGGAGCGCAAGTTTTGGTGAATGTGGGTGATGAAGTGGAAGATTTACCTCCACCAACACAAAGGGAAATGTTGGATTTTATCAGAGAAAAGGAAAAGAAAGAGAGAGACGAGACCCAGCTTTCTCGTCGTCATCCTTCCAATATAGAACCAGTGTTGGACACTCCTTTGCAGGAGTTTGTCACCACTTTGACACAGGAATTCAAGTTCCTTAAGGAGGAGACTGCGTTGTTGCGACAGCAGCAACAACCACAACCAATACCACAACCTGTTAGGGTTGTTCCTCCCAGTGGTATTGTTCCTGGTACTGTTCCTAGTACAACTGATCTGTTGGGAACAGACTTTTCGTTATTAAATTTTGGTTCTCCTTCTGGTTCTCCAGTAATAGCTATGTCGGAACCAAATCCATACACGACAGCACATGTTTATGGAGTGTCACCCTCTGACGCTGTTTACACGACGTACACGACACCCCTTAATACACAACCGACTGACGTGACTTACGTTCAGACAGCAACGATAAACTCTCCTTTCCAAAGTCAAGGTATCTTTGAGCCTTTGACTTCCAGTATTTCCGCAATGCCGATTCCAGTTGCTGCAGTATCAGCACCATCAGATCATCGTCAACATGGATTAACAGGTCCTGCAGGACAAATTGACAACAGACCTTATTTTCCACCACCACCACCAACATACAATACAGCTGCTGATAATCAAGTACCACCGCAGTTCTTTGCTCCTTCTAGATTGGACGTTTTAGAACGACACATGCTTATGATGTCACAAGCCATATTGTATCTGGCAGAAATAGCAAAGAATTCGCGGAAGGTCAAGGTGGTAGATCCCGGAAAGTTCAAATACGAAGCTGACCAGGATCTTGTTAGTTACTTCGCCGATTTCGAACAATTCTGTTCATTCAACTACCCTAACTCGCCTCATCAGTGGTTGCGCTTGTTAGGAAGACAACTTGAAGGTTCTTTCCTTCAGTTGTATCAGCTCATCATCAAGGATGACAGAAATTACGGATCCGTCAAAGAAACTTTGTTGGCTTGGTTTCACCAAGAAGAAAAACGGAAGAACGAACATAAGCTGAGAGCTTATCATTCAGCATACAGAACACCAGGCGAGAGTATTCGTATGTATGCTCTTCGCCTAGAACATCTAGCCAAGAAAGCATATCACGGTCTAGAAATGAGAGAGCATGATTCCTTACGAACTGCTTTTCTCCTCAGCCTACCTCCTTATGTAGAGAAACGGATTTCAGAATACATCAAGCAAATTGAGGAGGATAGTACTGAACGTGTACTCTGGAGTAAGATTGTAAGCCTAGCAGATTCTTTTGATCGTGACTACAACAAGGGTAAATCTACAGTAGCAGTTTCCAACAATTATACTCCAGAGCGAAATAACAGTAAATCGGATCAATCAAAGACTGACCTTGACTCAACAATCACGATTGACATTGTAAATCCAGGTTGGTCCGATGTTCTTCAGAAGACTCATAATGGACAAAAGTCTCACAACAAAGAGAACACATATCATAATACAAATCAGAATAAGAAATCTTATCCCTCATCCACTAACAGTTCAAATAGTCGGTTTTACAGAGATTCCCAAAACACTAGCCGACGCAGTCACAACAATACACAGACACACACAAATCGCAATGAGAACACTAACAGAAATCACCTCTGTTGCGATTACTGTGAGAATGTTGGGCACACAATGGATGAATGTTATAAGTATCTCGGGATATGTTCGTATTGCAGAAAGAGGGGGCATATAAGGGATGAATGTAGATCCTTAAGATCTCCTCCACGTACAACACAAACAAATTCTGGTAGAGTGTGTCCGTTTTGCAAGGGCCCACATGCCGGAATTAATTGTACACATAGAACACCACCGCGCAATCAGACTCAGAGGAATACACATAACAGATCACCACAATCCTCTGGTCAAAACAGGAAACATAGTAATTCCCCACGCGCGGACAATACACACCAGCAGTCACGAACTAATACACGTGACACTCCGCTTCCGCAACGAAAATTTCTGGACCCATGCGATTGGTGCAAAAAGTCGCACTATGAAGGAAAATGTATGGGCCCATCAGAAGCAGATCAAGCGGGAGCTTTAAACTCCAAATCTCCCCGGAAATGAGCCATCCGGTGGAGACGAATTTACAGCAGTCCATGTTGAACCATATAGTGGCTCCTCATGCAGAAAAAATAGAAGAGGATAGCATTAGTGTTAGTCGTATTGTAGAAACCTTAGCGGTTAGTAGTAGTGCTAGTCCTTCTCTTACAACTCTTACAGATACAGTAGCAGTTAGTAGTAGTGTTGTTCATAATTCTCTTTCTAAACCAGTAGTGGTTAGTAGTAGTGCAGCATCTGTAGCCGTTAGCAGTAGTGTCAGTCTTCCTAAGGTAGAACCTGTAGTGGTTAGCAGTAGTGATAGGCGCACTCAAGCTAGTGATACAGATGAGATGAAAGAGATAGTGAGTAGTGATGTGTATCATGTGAATCTAAGTGTAAAAGCGGATGATATGATCATTGACATTAACCTTTGCCAAGCGGATGTAGAGCCATTGATTGTGTGCGTGGCATTAGAGGATAATAGTCCAAACATATATGAATGCCTCGTTGATAGTGGAGCAGGGGTTAGTCTGGTGAGTGCAGAGGTCATATCAAGTCTGAAAGAACCAGTAGAACTTTTGCCTGCCGCAAAAGTAGGGGTTAGAGCAATCAGTGGGTTTGGCCGAAGTACTCATATTCCTATTGATTATTATGTGAATTTTAAGCTAAGATTTCAGGGAGGTTTTATAACTCAATCCACTGAATTCTTTGTAGTTCCTTTAAAGTATATGCAGTTTGCATTAATAATGGGAACACATTCACTCAGGGATAACGATTTACTGCCGGATTTAGCTAAAAAAGAATTAGTTCATAGAGTAAATGATGATGTGTATGTTGTAGCTTCCGGAATCAGTCGCCACAGTTTGCAGACTCATCCTCAAGTATGTGTTGTAAAAGTAGTGAATGGAAGGATGATAGCAGATTCTGATATCAATGAACTTGATATTATACACAATCAAGCCAATGATAAGGATTTAAAACTGATTATAAGGAGTTTACAAACTAATGATAATCAGGGTTGGCTTAGAATTAACAGGGTTTACAGACAATACAAAGCCCAGCTTGTATTTGAAAGTGGAATACTTTACCACAAGCTGAAGTCGGGAGAAATGTTATATGTCATCTCTCTAGATTTCCTTGTGCATATAGTTTTAGGCCTTCACTTTTCATGTGCCCATATCGGGCGTAATAAACTCCTTCAATTAATTTACAAGCACTTCTGGCACCCACGAGTAAATCGGGTGGTTTCTGACATTGTGAGGTGTTGTCCAATCTGTCAAAAACAGAAAACATTTTCTTCAGTTATGACACCTCCAATGTTAAAAATTTTAGCAGAGTACCCATTCGACCTTTGTGCCATGGACTTGTTGCAGTTTCCTCAAACAAGTTCAGGTAACAAGTACTGCATGGTCCTTATTGACCACTTTTCCAAGTGGGTTTCTGTGGTACCTCTATCTAATAAATCTAGTTTTTCTGTTTCTAATAAATTAAAACATCAGGTTCTTCCATTTCTTCCGAAAGTTCCAAATAGAATTCTTACAGATAACGGCACTGAGTTCACTTCTCAGACGTTTCAAAATGTTCTTCAAGAACATAACATCAAGCATATCCGAACCTCTCCTCTCCATCCAGCAAGTAATGGAGTTTGTGAGCATTTCAACAGAAGTTTGATAGAAATAATCAAATGCTTGGTTCTTGAAAATCCCAATGGTTGGGATGAGTAACTTTCATCTTCCGTCCTCATTTACAATCACACTTCACACAGTGCTCTCGGTATTTCACCCTCTGATTTTATTCTACAGAAAGCACATTCTCCAACCCATAGCTTTCCCCAATATTGGAAAGAAGGGAGTGTAAATTTTCAACCTTTCCGAATAGGACAAAGTTGCTAAGAAAGTAATTCACACAAGTCATAGCACCATTCAGAAATTTAAGAGCCAATGGGAAAGCCCATATATTGTCCCCGAAGTTAATGATAACAAAGTTACGTACCTTGTTAGGCATGCTAATGACCCTGCTAACAGGTTACAGAAAGTCCACTTCTCACATTTACGAGGGTGGATTGATATATCAACAAACCTATGCAAGTAATTCTCACTGATGAAGATGATGAGGAAGAGGAAATGGATGAAGATACAGATGACTTTGATGTCATTTCCGTTGCAGATGCAGATAGTACTTTCGTTTCAGGTGATGAACATGACCCATTTCAATCAATCGACGGAGAAGAGGAGAAAGATAATGATTATTTTCCAGATTACCCGATTTGTTGGACCAAATAGACCAACTCAATTCTGACACTTTTGGTTTGTCAGTACCTTATGTAGGAACACTAGTTCTTTCGCCTACAATCGTTCAGCCTCCTCGTTCTCAAACCAGAGTTGCTTTTGCTGTACCTCCAGTTTCCAGCGAAATAGAAGATTCTTCTCGAACTTCTGTTGTTCCACCTTTAGCATTGGAGCAGTATTTTCCTGACACTTCTCAGATTCCAACTCGTAGTCTTAATACTTCTATGAATGAGACTATTTCTTTTACTGAATCATTATCAATGGACTACCATGATTTATACACTCATGTGCATCCTCCACACTTACAGGTCTCTTCTGTTCTGACTTCTCATAGTCATGTTGTGTCACCAGTTTCCATATCACAGACACCGTCTGTAACAAACCCAAATGTTGTAGCATCTCATACTGTTGATTTTGATGGAGCGTCTTTCTTAAATGCATATTTCAGGGAGAGACCTAGCTCGAATCTCCTTGATCCTTCAGCAGTTCTTAGTAGTTCTGTTACCCATCAAGAAGTCACGCCTCCACCTTTTCAATTCAGTAGTACTTCTAGTATTCATCGTACAGACTTTTCGGGTTTCCGTTCCAGTTTTCCATCTTCTTCCCCTTCTGTATCACATCAGATGTCTTCACTGTCCCAAACACCACCTGCTCCATACACTGTAGTTGGTGAGGTTCTTGGTGGTGATTCCGTTAATCTTCAATTGGATGACAGTGACTTACAATTAGTGCATATAGAGGAAGAAGATTTGGAGAGATTCAATTTTCCACCACGTCCATTCACACGACGTATGGGACCGGTACCTGATTTACCGAATGTTATGGAAACTCCAATTGAATATATACAGAGAAGACGACGAAGCAGTTTATTGTAGTTATGCTTCTGAATTAACAGATATCCGACATGATCTTCTGTTTCTCATGCTGTTCACTGCCGCTTGTGTTCACGTACACTGTGTGCTCTTGTGGTGAATCCGTTCCCTCCATTGTCATTCATGGTTCGTTTTTCTGTTCTCTCTCTGTTTCTCTGGATGTTCTGTGGGTGGTGAATTTGTGTGTTTAGAGTGGAGCTGTGCATGTGTGCTTGGGGATAACCACCAATGCGCCATGGTACAATGGTGATGACACATTCATTCATCTCATCTCCTTTTCATCCACATTAGTAACAAAAACATTGCTTCTTACACTAGTAGGGTTCTTACAGTCATCTCAGCCTCACTGAAAACAAAGCCTATAAGATCTATAAGAACAGTGTTTGTTGGTTGTAGCATTTATATATTATTATTTTCTATTAATGTAAATATAATATTTCTCGGAAGTGTCCGATTTTTTTATTATTTTCCCCATTAGGCATTATTAAATATTTATTTTACATATTTCATATTTACATATCTGATTACCAGAATTTACAGTGTTGAAGGTTTGCCTTAGTAGCAATTCAACCATATTTTATTTTACAACAAACCGCACGTTCTTCGTTAACTCAACTTTGTTTTTTCAGCTTTTTTTTTTATTTTTCAATGTTGAGTAGATTATAGTTAGTAGGGGATTTAGTTTTTATATTGATTTGTTTTGTAATTGTAAATATTTAATTAAAGTTAAACATTATAACAATTTAAAAAGTGGAAGATATGCTAAAATATTAATGAAAAAATAAGACTTTATAAAATTTATAAAACTTTTTGAAATTTGAAAATTATGAAATTAAAATAAAAGACCAGCACCGCTGAAAATATTTATATTTAAAGAATTATAACATGTTCCAGTGTTTGTTTAAAGTGTTAATAAATTAAATAAATAAAATATTGTTAAATAAAAAAATGTGTATGAATAAAAATGATTAATTAATTCAGAAAAATGACTGATGATAATTTTCATTATTAAGACAATTAATACATAATTAATCAAATATTTGAAAATTTGTAAATTCAGAAATCAGAAACGATAATTGTAAATAATAAAATTAAATCGTTCAAAATTAAAATTAAATAATGGAACATCATTTTTTTTTATATACATATTACATAGATGCAATTAATAGAACCAGTATATTTCGTCTCTTTACAGTAACGAAGATTCTCTTAAGTTGTCGGCGCCAGTGAGCCGAATCTCCTTCGCCGTGACGTGAGAAGACATGGTTAAGAGATGAATTTACTGAATTTACTGAACTTACATCAAGAATTACCTAGACTCCTCGATTGGAGAATACCAATCAAAACCCTGGAGTCATCGTACTGACTATTCGTCTGTTACCACTGAACTTTTATCGATATCGATTCATCAACCTGTATCATCAATATTCCGGTATCCTGTCACTACAGAAAATAAAATTCTTAACGAGGAGGATCGCGTGTCGCAGCCATTCTTTTCCTGCTTTCCTCAATAATTTTTATCAGACGTCATTACAGTTTCAGTTTAGCTTTCGTAAATAGTACCAGTTCCGGTTTCATTTTGTTTGTGTGTGACTCCTGTTGGACTATTTCAGTCCGTCCCATGTCAGTTTCAGTTCTCCGATGGAGACCTTCATCTCTCTTTCGTCTGGCTCTTCTTCCATCTTCTCTAGTTATCTCTTAAGTCTTTCAGCTCTTCAGTATTCAAGTTTCTTATTATATCGATGTTTATTTACAGATTATGTTTGAGTGTGGGCGTATTTTAATGGGCGCGGGGATGTAGGGGTTTGCTCGTATCAGTAAGCCCCGACTCCACCGCTACTATTCACATTTTGTCTGAAAGGTGCATCACTAGATAATATATAATATTTAGTTCAAATAATATATATATTATTTCTTTTATGCTTAATAATCACATGCACTTTCTCCCATCTAACTAACTATCTGTCTTTAGGTAAAGATTATTAGACTAGTCAATTTCAGACATTTTATATTTTGATTTTTGAAAGTGGACACATTTCCACCACGACCCATTATTGTCTCTTGCTGTCAAGAGGAGTTACACATCTCTGTCTGGAAGTAAGTCTTCACAGTTTCCAATCTTGATGTTAGATGTGTAACCAGCAGCTCCATTGATTTATGAGTGCTAACCCCCTTTTTCTTCACAGACTTTTCTTCAATCAGCAGACCATCTTTTTAAGACCTTCTCAGTACCCTTGCTGAGGGATAATTCCCATAGGGTAAGCACTCATTTTAGATTCAATATCCCTGCTATTGTAGGGATTTCAGCATTTGCTATTCTTGGGAGCAATTCAGCTTTTGCTATTCTTGGGGCATTATCGCCTACTGCTAATTCAGGGTCAACTTCATCATTGCTAATGTAGGGCGCACGCTCAAGTGCTATTCTTGGAATCACAATACCTACTATTGTAGGGATTTCGTCGTCATTACATATTTTGGGATCATCAACTTTGTTTTTGCCTATTGCCATTTTTGTGCCTTATTGCCATCATCCTGCTTTTGTACTTGACTTGTCACCAATCACCGATCCAATTGGACTCATCAGAAAAACAAGACTGCAAAACCAAGTTGAGTTACGGTTCATGTTTTGCATCTTACACACACAGACAAATTAACTCAATGTTCCATTATTATTTATATTCTATGTAAATAATATTTGGAAATTCGAACATACAGTTCCGTCTGTAATTACTCTTAATGCAGACCATGATTTTACAGGACCTTGATAGGTCACGAATGATGTAATTAGCTTCCCTCCCTTAAAAGTTAGTTTTTAAATAAAATTAGAAAAGGAAGCATTTTGTTTCTCCCCCTTCTACTCAGTTAACATTTAATGATTACTTATTTACGGAGGGAGAGGAAGTTATTCAAATCAACGAAGTTGCTGATGAATAGTTTGCTGCCTAGATGTCTCTTTAGTTCGTTCTGGTAAGAATCTCGTTTACCGTTAGAAAAAGCTTAGGCTAATTAACAAACTAACAGAACCATAGAGCTATAGTGATAGTTATAGAACTAATTAACTAACAGATAGTCTAGTTTTCTATTAACCTAATAACCGGTGGATTTGATCATTACCGTCCTTATTAGTATCTGATAACGCAAGTTGTAAGTCATAGTTCAAGATTTTAGTCTGAGTTTAAGTGTGATGGTTTGGGGACTTTCTTTTCTTCCGGGTCCATTTCAGGTTCGGAGCGCCAATAACTTATCCCCTTGCGGGCTTCAGATTCACTGAAGTGCTTTCTGTCACTCTCCCCAACATCATAACACCAAATCAAGAACTTCCCAGAAAGGACGTGAAGTGTTGGATTAATAGTCCATTTGAACTATAGCTAATGTGGCTTGTCTACTGATAGCTATCATTTAAGACTGATTATTTCAATAAAATAGCTCCTTTTTTGACAGAGTTTTCCAACCAAACCACAGATAATACTTTTGCATTTATTAAAAACTCTATTTCTCATATTTAGGGTAATTAGGTTAAACTAGCTATCAATCTTAAATATTTAGATAATAATTCAATCAATTATATTATTTTTAAAATACTAGAATAAGCTAATTAAAAACATTCCCTTGCATATTTTTTGCACTTTTTCCTCTAACCATTCGTTGGAAACTCAGAATCTTATTATAATGTTATATATGTTATATATTATATATTATAGTATATATATATATATATTATATTATATATATTATATATATTATATATATTATATATATATATATATATATATTATATAAGTATAAGTATATGTATATATTATATTATATATATATATATATATATATTATATGATTATATATATAGTATAATAGTTTTTTTTTTTAGTGATTTTTTTTTTATTTCTTTTAAGAAAATCATAATAACAAAACATTGAAATATTGCTCTGATTTGTTATCAGCTTTGAATTTAATTTGATTTTTCTTAGAGTCAGCAAATTGTCTTTATTAATGTATAATTATTTTGAAAAAATTAGTAAATAATCCTAATTATTACCTAATTGTAAAATAAGTTTTAGTAATTATACTTATTATTAAGCTATATATTTTTTGTAAATATTGGAAATACATATATATAAATATATATATTATGACATTGTATATATATAACTATATATCTATATATTATATATATAAATATTTAATCATGAATTATTACAATATTTTTTGCGAAATATTATATTTGAATTTTTTTATTATTTGAGTTGTATATAAAATTACTATTTTTAATTATAATTTGATAAAATTAGTAATTAATCCTAATTATTACGTAATTAATATATTGACAATACCCTTGTTACTAATTTAATTTGAAATGATTAAATTTTGTGGAAAGTATAAGAAATGTCTACATGTAATATATAATAGATATTATATATATATTATCATTATATTATATAACTATATATATATAATATGGGTATATTATAATATATAGTTAAATAAAGCTATTGATGCCTTGTTATATTTAATGTTATAAAGAGCCCTTTGATGTATGATGCAAAAACTTTAAAAATAAAGTTTCTATTACATATGCACTATATGAGTTCACAACTATGTTAAGTCCAACTCTCTCATACTAATTTGCAATTCCGAGGATGCTGTTTAAATTTTCAGCTTTTCGTAATGGAATCTCGGGGTAATAAGAATCTTTCAGAAGATACATGGTGTAAAAGGAGCAAAAAACTTTTGCGAAAATCCTCATGATGATTAAGTTTTACTAGTTGGTTATTAAAGAATGGAGGAATGATGAGGTATTCAGTGCGGCGTTCAAAATTGTATCAATAATTGTATCTCCAGGAAGGCGGTTGAAATTTGGAATATTTTTTAAGCAATAAGATTCAGCTATTTTCCTGTAGTTTTGATTGTTGATATGTGCTATTGCTGACATTTGTGAAATGTTTACATGGTGGTTTTGTGTAGAATGGTTCAATGTTGGGGGGGAGTTTTGATTGTCAATACGGAGGTCATATGTGTGTTGGTATTTTCGTCTTGTAAGATTGTTAGTTTCCTCTATATATACAGAGTCGCAGGCGATACAGGGTACCTTGTACACAGCTTGTTCAGAGGGAGTGTGAGGTTTGGGAGGTGCAGGATTTTTTTGAGTGGGAGGTTATTGGAAGGTACAAGAGTAATGTTGGGGAGGAGTTATTTTTATCTATGTGGTTGGGATGTGAGGAATGGGTAAAAAGGTTGTAGTGGGGGTTTGTTTGGGTGTATTATTATAGAAATTGAGTTTAGCTTTTGTTGTAAGCAAGATGGAGTATGTGTTTGGGATAGAACAATTTGGTGAACCCCCACGGCAACCATATCCTCAACGAACTAGAATCCCTTAATATCCTTAAATCCAAAAACCTCCCCACCCGAATCCCTCCCCAAGCAAACCAATCCCCTACCTCCCCAGACGTCACATTCTGTTCCCCTTCGTTACATCAACTAACCTGGGACACCACTACTGACTTACACTCAGACCACCTCCCCATCCTTATTTCTCTAACCTCCCCCCCATCAAACTCCCCCAAAAAAGATTACTACATACACTAACTACAAAAAAGCTAACTGGCCAGCATTCACTGACCATATCGAAACCCATATTAACCCCACAACAATCCACGACACAACATCCTTGCACACCTCCATTATTCATCTAAATAACACAATTATCAAATCAGCCAACCTCTACATACCCAAAGACCACAGAAAATCCTATAATCCCAAACTCTCCCCCAAAATTAGCCAACTCATTAAACGAAGAAACTCCCTCCGAAAACTCAGTCCATATACCCCACACACCACTAACCAATTAACAAACTTAAATACCCAAATCTCCAACACCACCAATAAGTTTTCAGAATACTTACAAAGCAATATCTCCAGAATTGATAATAAGAAAACCTGGCAAGTCATCAAAAAATTAAATAACTCTTGAAACAACCCCCCCTACCTCACACGAATCCCCATCCTTACCTGAATAACTCCTCCTCCCTCTCCCCAAAAAAAACAATCAGACCGCCTCGCAAAACATTATGTTAACATTTCTCGTAAACCAACCCACCCCAAAAATAGGAAAATAAAAAAACAACTCAGAAAACTTCCCTTAGACCACAACCCCCACCCCCCCTTTACAACAAACAGGATATCAGAGAACATCAAAACCCTCAAAAATTCACCAGCAACAGGTTCAGACTCAATCTCTAACCTACATTTAAAACACCTCGGCAAATCCTGGCAACTCAACTATATACCCTCAATCTGGAAACAAGCATTCATACTCCCAAAACTCAAACCTAAAAAAGACCCCTACTCTCCCTCCTCTTATCGCCCTATCTCTCCTCTTCTCTATTAGTAAACTGCTGGAGAAACTAATATTAAACAAAATCTCCCCCCTCATCACCCTCCCAGATTTCCAGCACAGATTTAAAAGCAACCACTCTACAACTACAGCCCTCACCTCCCTTACCCAACACATCATCAATGGTTTCAACCAATCCCCATCCCATAGATCCAGACTCACAGCAATTGACATTAACAAAGCCTTTGACACTGTTCCCACACATATTCTTATTCAAAAAATCCTTCAATCTCCCCTAGAAAATAATGACAAAAAATGGCTCTCTAACTTTCTCACCAACCGTTTTGCCAAAGTCTTCCACAAAAACAATCTTTCCCACTCCATTAAATTACAAAATGGCATCCCACAGGGCACCATTCTCTCCCCACTCCTATTCAATCTTTTCACAGCAGACCTGCCCATCCCTACCCACCAAACTTATTACTGTACGCAGAATAGACATCAGTTCTCATTTCCCGCAGCATCCAGACAATTTAGCCACACAACTATACCAAGACTGACTTAACCAACAATTGAAACTTGGCTTACTCTCCAGAGAATGACCGCTATCCCCCCTCAAATCCTCCATCACCCTCCTAACCACCGACCACCCACCAATCTTCACTCCACCCAACAGGTTTTCCTGAACAGACAAGCCCCCGCCTACTTCTTTGTTATTTTTTAATATTAGGAACTTTACTATGACACACACATGAACATTCTCCCCCCACATCGATCAAATCACCTACTCAACCCAGCGGAAACTAAACACCATCAGAACTCTTTCCCAACACAACTTTAGCGACAGGAAACACACACTTACCACCACCTATAAACAACTCCTCAGAACAAATTTAAACTATGCTTCCCCCGCATGGTTCCCAGCATTGTCAAAACTAATCAATAAAAAATTGCAAATCACAGATAGTTATACTGCCCTCAGAATCATCACTGGATGCACAAAAACCACCCCCATCCAACAATTTACATGACGAGACCTCCGTCCTCCTATCTCCACCCACCTGGAGAGGGTGGGACCAAAAAAACCTAAATCCAACCCACCCATGTCACCAAATCCTCTCCAACCCCTCCTGACACAGACTAAAATCCCCCCCTCCTCACAAGCTAAATTTTATAGCAACATTTACAACATTATTCCCCCTCCCCCCCTCCCCCTCCCCCTCCAATACGTCATGGGTTATGCATATCCATACCCAACTAACCAATACTTACCTAACAAAACCGCCCTAATAACAACTTACTAAACACCCCCTCCCGCAAAAATTTCCCCTAAGAGAAGAAACCTGTCCAGAAGAGGCCAAATTGACCATATCCGGAGCAGATCAGGTCACCACCCAAAACTCTTAATATAAAAATATAGATTCAAACTAGATGATGTCACTCCCCCACTGCCAGATGTCACGTTTCCCAGGATACAATGGAGCACCTCCCTGTCCTGGGGTTGGCTCCTGCTCTCCGTGCCTCCCAGGGTGCTAGACTTCTCTATCTCTCCTTCTTGACCTGTGGAACCCGCCCAAGGGCGGGGCTGGCTTCCTGGAGCAAATGTGGACCCTCCAATTGAGGGTGGGACAGGGGCAGAAAGTTAAGTAAGTATAATATACCCTATATATATATATATTATGTGGCGGAGAGGAAGTACGCTGGGATCAAACAAGTGTACCCAACGGTGAGGTACCTCTCTCCGCTCTTTCTGGTAGATAAGTTGTTTGAAGAATTTTTGATTTCGGAAGTCAAAAGTATAGGAGATTACGTCAATGTTAGGTTTGTGATGTTCAAGAGATAGTGGTTTTGAAGGTCTAGTCAGCACAGCAACCACCTGACACCATCAGGGGTATACGGAGCTAGATTAGATTTGTTCTCCGTAACGGAGGAAGTTAGTCTTCAGGACTCTCCGTCGGCCTGCTGACTTGAATGACTTTCGAGGAGGATTGTGAACTTTGATATAAAATGTTGATACAATCTAAGATTTTTACCTAAAGGAAGATGTAGAATTATTTAGGCTATTCGTTCCCCTTCCCCCGGAGCTTTTTCTCCGAAGATCTTTCCCGGATCTTTACTCGAAGATTAATCCGATAGAGGTCTCGAAGATTAAGAGTAACAATATCAATAAAGAATCAATATGAAGGATAGTGACACT
>JABUQX010011813.1:15000-36651 GCA_015478945.1 Trachelipus rathkii | reverse complement strand
TGCAGGAAGGTGGCTGGTGCCATTAAATCGTTGGTGGACGTTTTAAAAGGACTAAGTCTGGAGTGCCTATTGTCTTGCATGAAGGTATGTTTGTTACCTGTGTATTGTATAGTAGTGAGACTAGGTCTGGAATAAGAAGTATAGTCTAAGTTCAATGTGTTCGCGATGAACAATCTTAGGGGCATGCTAGGTTGGGAGAAGAATTGATAAAATGAGCGAATTAAACATATTAGAGAGTTGTGTGTGATGGAAAGAAAGGGGTAAACGAGAGAATTAATGAAAGTATGTTGAGATGGTTTTGGTCATGTGGAAAGGATGAATGGTAATCGGTGGTAAGCGGATGTATGCGTGGTGAGTGTGTGGAACGACCGGTTGGGAGAAGAAGAAAAGTGGCATTGGAGTTCAGTAAAGAATGTTGCAGGAAAGAAATGTAGTTTGGCAGAGGCGAGAAGAAAGGTGCATGATAAGGAGAGAATGGCGGGGTGTTGAAGGGGTATGGTTGTGGCCCACTTGGGCCAGGGGATGAACCTTACACTTGACGGACTTACCATAGTGTGGATCCATCGCGGTCCCATGAAGCTTAGGGTGGATTTTCGATTGCGGACGAGTTCTTACTAATTAATGGTACAGAGGGCGGTAAGGTTGGGCTTTCTTTTCGACGTTTGTTCATGTTCTCTACTGCTTTTCTTTTCCGATACTTGTAGCGCACCTTACTCCCAGTCTTGGCGAAAAAAAGTAATAAAGAAAGAAAGGAATAATAATAATAATATAATAATAATAATAATAAATAATAATAATAATAATAATAATAATAAATGACTTATTTGAATGAATAAGAATAATTAATAATAATAATAATAATAATAATAATATTGATAGTGATCAAAAAAGAATGGGTATGACAGGTAGGCTTTTGAGGTGTCGCGAATGAAATGAGAATGGTAGAAAGTTGATTGATTTCTTGAGGAGAGATGGTATGTGTGTAAGCAATACTTTCTTTAAACAAGAGCTATTCATAAGTATACTAGAAGTTGGTAACATAAGAGATTGTAACGAAGTGAAAAGTATGGACTAATTTTGGAGTGAGAAGGAGATGTTTGAGGTATGTGTGGATGTTACAGTTGATTGGAGGTTAGGAATGGATTATCGGATCATTATGTTTTTTATGTAAATTAAGTTAGTGGGGGGCTTGGATGGAAAGGAAGGTGATAAGGAAGTAAGTGGGTAGAATAAAAGTGAGAAGTTAAGTGAAACAAGGTAATAGGATAAGTATTTAAGATCACTCGCAGTAATTCAGTGGAGTGTGAACAAGTTGAAACTGAACAAATCTGGAAGCAAATGAAGGAAGCGGTTGTTAGCAGCTGCAAAAGAAGTATTGGGATGGCTAAAGTAGAAAGTAAGAATTGTTAACAGGAGTGGTGGAATGAAGAGGTGAGCGGTTAAAAGTAAAAAAGAGAAAGCGTAGTTGAATGTACTAAAAGCCAATGATGTGTCAAAAGAGAGATGTTTGGAATTATATAAGGAGGAAAAAAGGAATACTAAAAGATGCATACGTAGAGGGAAAAAAAAGGTAAATGAACAGTTTGGAAGGAGGGGAAATGGGGACTTACAAGGGAACTAGGAAGCTATTCTGGAAGGAAACGCGAAAGGTTAACAATGAGGAATAAGGGAACTGCTTGAATAATGACCTCACCTGCGTATCTCGGCCAATGAAGGTTCAATCGCCTGGGTCACAGCCTACAACGTACCCCTCACAAAACCCCCTCCTTTCACTCCTATTATGCGCCTTTCTTCTCGCCTTTGCCAAACTCACATTCCTTTCCTCCAGACATTCCTTTACTGACTCAATCCACTTTTCCTTCAGTCTCCCAGCTCACTCATCACCATACGCCGCTTAACCAACTGACCATCATCTATCCTTTCCATATGACCAAACCATCTTAATACACATTCATTCTCTCATTCATACAGCATTCTTCACACCACACAACTCCCTAACCACTTCATTCATTTTATCAATTCTTCTCACACCTAAAACGCCCCTAAGATAATCTATCTGAACAGATTGTACCTTAGATCTATATTTATTATTGCACATAATAGTTTTACTACTATACATTAACAACTGTTACAACATACTCTTATGGAAAACCTTAACGCACTTAAGACTTGTCCCTTTATATCCACCAAGGATTTAATTGCACCAGCCACCTTACTACCATTCATAACCTTCCTACTACACACTGCATCATCCGTTCCTTTTTCATCCAATATATAGGCTAAATATTTAAACCTCGATAGTTGTTCCAATTGCACACCATCCAACATGACTCCACACCACAGACTCCCCTCACTCACTACAATCAAATTACTTTTATCTTATCTAACTTTACTTTCAAAACCATTACTTTTACACACCATAACAAACCCGTCTACCAATCCTCTCAAACTCTTCAGATTCACCACACAAAACCAAATCAACAGCGTACAATAAGCAGGGAACACTCCAATCTCTTCCATTTTTCATCAGTCTAGCACCTTTCCCTACCACCCCTGCCTCTAATTCTTTCATCACCACATCCATAAACAAATTAAATAGCCAAGGAGACATTACACATCCCTGCCTCACTCCACTATTAATATTAAACCATTTAGTCTCAACTAAATTCATTCTTACACTTGCTTCACTATCAGCATACATACTTTGATTCCATTCAAAAGCCTACCACCAACACCATATATCACTAACACTTGCCCACAGAGCTTTCCTATTAATGCTGTCATATGCCTGCTGCATGTCCATAAAACCTAAATACAATTTTTTCCTCCTCACATCTCTCTGTTTCTCAATCATTTGTTTCAATGTGAAGATCTTATCTACACATCCTCTACCACTTATAAATGCAGCTTTTTCTTCCCTAATTAGTCCCTCAGTCACTCGATGAACTTTTTCAACCAAAATACCAACATATATCTTCCCTAGAACACTCAATAAACTAATTCCCATATAATTCTTACAGTTTTCCTTATCTACCTTACCCTTATATAATGGTACCATTACTGCTTTCCCCCAATCCTTCGAAAATATAGCCTCCATACGCGGTTTGTTACACAACTTAGATATCAAGTCAATCACAATCTCGTCTCCATTTTTGCTCATTTCACCAGTAATTCCATATATATATATATAATATATATATATAGATAATAATAAATAAACATGTATATATAAAATATATATACTATAGTTATATATTATATACGTGAGGAATTATATACAAATATATATATATAACTAATTATTATATTGCAAAATTAACCATTTTCAACTTACTCACTCTACCAATTACCTTATCCCCAAAATACTTTTTTTCTTACAGCACCATCAAACCCGCACACATTCACTATCACCTCTTAATTACTGCCAATGTTATGAAGATTTTCGGATTGTCCCCTCCACACTCTCCTCACATCTATTTCATCAGTCACCAAAGTACCACCTCTATTCATAATTCTATGAAGATTTCCCTTGCCCTCATTTTTAGCCTTTCATATTTCCTTTCAGAAGAGCTTCCTTTTACTTTGCAATCCCCATTTATCCTCCTTCCAAACTACATTTACCTCTTTATTCCTCTTATGCATGCAACTTTTATTCTTCCTTTACTCCTCCTTATATATGTCCAAACCGCTTCCTTTTGACATCTCAACATTGGCTTTTAGCACTTTCAACTTGTAACTGCTTGCATCACCTCTTCATTCAACTACTCCCTATTGACATTCTTACTTCCTACATTAGCACAACCACACACTTCTCTTGCACTAATAACAAAGGATTCCTTCATTTACAGCCGGTTTGTTTAGTTTCATCTAATTCACACTCAATTGATTTATTTGCAAATGCTCTTACATACTTTTCCTTTTAACCTTGTTCACTTGCCTCCTTCATACTCTTCCTTCTTCTTCCCACTTCCTTCCTTGTCTCTTTCCTCTCCATCCATCTCCCAACTAACTTATTCTTAGGTAAAATGATAGTCATTATAATTAATAAAATAATAATAATAATAATAATAATAATAATAATAATAATAATAATAATAATAATAATAATAATAATAATAATAATAATAATAATAATAATAATAATATGGAAATGTTTCCAACTTTCTTAATCATGTTTCCAACTTACTGGTAGATAAAAGCAATAATAAAATAAATCTTACTTTTCACACGTTCACTTGACTGCTTCTTATTCCGCATCGGATTTTGAGATTTTACGACATCACTGATGAGCGTCTCTTCTTTGAACACAGATTCCTTTTCCAATTCTCTAAACTCAGATTTTATAACCACTGTTAGCTCTACCTCATTTTTAAGATATTCTGGTAAAGGGTAGCTTTCTTCATTGTCAGGAAAGCTCTAAAAATAAAATAAAAAGGATTGTGCAAAAATACTAAAATAATAATAATAATAATAATAATAATAATAATAATAATAATAATAATAATAATAATAATAATAATAATAATAATAATAATAATAATAATAAATAATAATAATAAAAATAATAATAATAATAATAATAAGTAATTAAAAGTAATAACAACAATAAATTTTATTATTTTTATATATATATATATATATATATATATATATATATATATATATATATATATATATATATATATATATATATATATATATATATATATATATATATATATATATATATATATATATAAGGGAGATCACCCTCATGTTATGGTGACTCCATTATTATTATTTTTTTTTTTTAATTTCCATAGAGTTTCTCTAATATCCATCCCGATTGGATGGATATGTAGCTATATAAAAGGATTGTCTTGTTTTTATTTGTATTCATTTATGATCTCTATTAGCTTGGAGATCAGTTGCTGCTAATGTTTTTCTAATTTTAGTCTTTGATATTTAAATAAATAATCACAGAGTTTTCGGAAAAATACAGAGTCACCCCACTTGATACTGAAGGTTGGGACCAAGCTGCTTTTTCGAACCAAACAGGTTTGTGGAAAAAGAATACCAATAGTTTTTATTATAGAACTGATGATAAAGTGATTTATATGAATGAAATTCCTATAACTGCCTGGTATTAAAACATTCTGTTTTGCAACACTGTGTGGTACAGCTTATAGAAGTTCTACTTGTCAAGAACTACAACATTAAATCCCCTTTTAGTCTGCCCAAGGATTGGGCAAGGCTATGAACATAAACTACTTACGTAAATATAATCATAAATAAGTAAAAGAAGAGAGGACTAAACCTCTTGTTTTTCATTGTATGGTTTTCTTTTTCAACTTCATAAAAGCAAATGCTCCAAGAACAACCACACCTCAATAGACAAGCACAAATACAATAAAACTAATTATGAATATAAATAATAAACGGCTTGAGAGCGTGACCGCGGAAACTGCGCCCATCACACACCCTGAGGCATAAACCTCCTCCCTCAAAATTCCACCCCATGGGGTGGGCTGTGCGTGTGGGCTCGTAAAAGCAACCGGAACTCAGAGCCCAATCCCTAAGAAGACAAAACAGTAGCCGTGCACCACACGGATAAGACGCGAAGCACAAGATTAAAAACCCAAATGCGGGACAGGCTCCTTGGTGGCTAGCCAAGGTTTGGGTCTCCTTCAATAGGCGGCACGGAGAAAGGCGAGAACAACCGGTTTTTGACCTGTACCCTCACTCACAGGGGAAGGAGAACAAGATGGGCATAAGATAAGCAGAGAGACAACAGGACGATAGATACCAGGATTCAGGGGGAAACTGACGAGACTCCCATAAGAGAGCAGGAATACGTAGGGTAATATGTACAAAAAAAAAGGAGAATGGTTACAAACTGGCAAGGGATGGTTAATAAGAACAGGATTCATAAAATACAAAAAACAATGATAGCAATAAAAAAAATAAAATAATAATAATAATAATAATAATAATAATAATAATAATAATAATAATAATAATAATAATAATAATAATAATAAAACAATAATAATAAGATACTATAAAACAAAGATGTAGGAGAATCACTGAAGAAAAAAAGGATTAAGCGAGGGAAAGTTAAATATTAAAACAATAAAAATAACTAAAAATATTTACTACTATAGTTAAAACTTTATTTATTGATAAATATTTCATCAATCTGTATATAAATGATTTAAGGTAATTTATAATAAATAGATTTAACTGATGTACATTTTTTATTGGGAGTTTCAATAAAGACAACAAGAGAAGAGAGCAGAGTTCAAACTGCTGAAATGAATGTATTGAGAGCAATGGCCGGAAAGACCAGGAGGGATAGAGTGAGAAACGAAAGAATTAGAGAAGGTATAGGAGTGATACCATTATTAACAAGTAGATGTAGCAAGACAAAGGTGGTGGGACATTGCGAGAGGATGCGAGCGTGGCATGGTTGGCCAGAGAAGGTGGACTGGAGACCGCGAGGGAGGCAGACCAAGGGGAAGACCACAGAAGAGATGGAAGGACTCTTTAGAAGATTGCCTGAGAAGACATCAAATGCCATCTATGATCCAGCTGATCGAAGAACGGGTCTTAGAGGAGAGTAGAGAAAGAGGTTAGCCATGCTAACAGGCTCAAGAGCCTTTCTGGGAGCGGATGTAAGTAAGTTATAAGTAAATCTGCAAAGTTGTTTTTTTTTCTAAGCCTTTCAACGGTGCAGAGAGCAACAAAGAATTCGGAAAGGAATAAGAGAGAAATTAATGTCATAAACCGGAAAGGAAGGAAAAGAATCAGAAATAATGGATGTTTTTAGAAGGATGAAAGACGGAACTCCCTGACTTAGAAAAATAGACTAAACTAACAGGAAAGGTATTTAAAGTAATAAGCGGATTGAACTATGAGGAAATATGCTTTTGTGGAGAAAAATACGATTAAAAAAAGTAATAAACTTTTCCTCCCTCCAAAAAATTCTCTCTCATTGCTGATTTCAAAAGGGTCTTATCTTAAACAGAAGGGAATTATAGTATTTCAAAAAACGATTGAATAACCTTCCAAAATTGTGACCATTGTGTAACTAGGAAACAAAAGTTACGAAAAATTTTATCACACATGATAAAATAAATAATTTATGAAAATAAATTCTCTATTCTTACCAGACTTTCCTCTAATGGAGAAACTTGTTCAATATGTTTATCAGTCTCCAAATTTTCTTCCTCAAAAATCAAAGGCTCATCTTTTATTTCAATTTCATCTTTGACATGTATGAGTCTGTAAATTATTTCTTTCTGTGGAAAAGATAAATTTGTAAATGATAAGTTTAATAATAATAATAATAATAATAATAATAATAATAATAATAATAATAATAATATTTTTTTATAAAATTTTAAAATAATAATAATAATAATAATAATAATAATAATAATAATAATAATAATAATAATAATAATAATAATAATAATAATAATAATAATAATAAATAATTAATTAATTAATTCCTTACCGGAACTTCTTCCAACAATGAATTTTTTTCAAAGCTTTGACCATTGTTTCTGAAATCTTCTGAACTTTCTAAGGGTTCATCCTTAATTTCCATCTCACGCTTAATATCCATAATAATTTACTTTGCTAAAATATCTCAAAGCCACAAAAACTTTCCTGCTTGATAAAACAATTAAAATGTTTATACTAATCTTTATTGAATGGTCGTTAATTTTTCTAAATAATGAAGACAAAATATAACCTATACAAATGTAAGCTCTATAGCCAAAACTGATTCATATTTTCTTTATGTATTTATTTATTAATTTTTTGCTTCATTGATTTTTAATTGGGTTCAAAGTCAAAAAAGCCGAATGACACCTAAATTGAAATATTTGTAAAATGTGTTTACCCATTCTTCAAAAAAGTGAGAACTACGGAGATTCTTTACATTTAGTCAATTTGTAACATTCAAATTTACTTTTTTCTCTAACCTTCAACAAAGGCAGATTTCGTTTTCTCCACAAAATATCTAGGCTATCAGGCTAAAGACATAACCACCAGGAGTTGGTAGAGAAAAAGGTTAGGTTAGGCTTAATTAAGACATGACTACCAAAAGTTGGTAAAGAAAAAGGATAAGGATCAGGGGGATTTGTTGAGGCAGAGAGAGAGAGCAGAGAGATAGAGAGAGAGGAGAGAGAGAGAGAGAGAAGAGCGAGAGAGACAGAGCAGAGAGAGAGAGAGAGAGAGAGAGAGAAGCAGAAATAGAGAGAGAGAGAGAGAGAGAGGCAGAGATAAGAGCGAGTGCGAGAGAGAGAGAGAGGAGAGAGAGAGAGAGGGGGAGGAGGGGAGAGGGAGAGGGAGAGAGATAGGGAGAGGGAGAGGATAGGGAGAGAGAGAGAGAGAGGAGAGAGAGACGAAGAAGAGAGAGAGGAGAGAGAGAAGAGAGAGAGAGAGAGAGAGAGAGAGAGAGAGCGAGGAGATGGAGAGAGAGAGAGAGAGAGAGAGAGAGCTGAGAGAGAGAGAAGTAGAGAAGAGAGAGAGAGAGAGAGCAGAGAGAGAGAGAGCAGAGAGAGAGAGAGAGTAGAGAGAGAGAGAGAGAGAGCAGAGAGAGAGAGAGAGAGAGGAGAGAGAAAGACAGATATAATGCAACAGACAGAGAGAGAGAGGACAGAGAGAGAGAGCAGAGCAGAGAGGAGAGAGAGAGAGAGAGAGAGGAGAGAGAGAGAGAGAGAGAGAGGAGAGAGAGAGAGAAGAGAGAGAGAGAGAGAGAGAGAGAAGAGAGAGAGAGAGAGAGAGAGAGAGAGGAGAGAAGAGAGAGAGAGAGAGAGAGAGAGAGAGAGAGAGAGAGAGAGGAGAGAGAGAGAGAGAGAGAGAGAAGAGAGAAGAAGGAAGAGAGAGAGAGGAGAGAGAGAGAGGGAGAGAGGAAAAAGAAAAAGAGGGAAAGAAAAAGAGAAAGGAAAAAAAAAAAAAAAAAAAAAAAAAAGAGTGAGGTGTATTGGATATCATTGTTACCTATATATACTATAGTATATAATAGAGTTTGATCGAACAAGTAGAGAATTACATATGCTAGGCCTATTCTTTTTTTACTTTTTTTTTAATTAATCGAATACCAAAGGGCAAAATGCACAGCAGCTGGCATACAGCATGGCCAGCCGGCTCATTGAAGCGCTCGCTTCTAATGCACACTGGCATATGAGTGTGCAAATAGCTTTTTAGGGCAATCCTCATGCGCAGCATGCATTAGAAGCGAGCAGCCTGCTGTGCATTACCATGATCTGATTATTATATATATATATATATATATAATATATATATATATATATATATTAGATATTATATATATATATATTATATATTATATATATATATATATATATATATAGTATTAATATATATATATATATATATAGTATATTATATATATATATATATAATATATATAAAACAATCTAGCAAAATATTTGTTTTATTTATGTATACATAAATACAACTTTTATTTTTTTATTTTAATATTGATTGCAAGCATTCAAACAAATTCTAAAATGGAACGACATGGAAACTCTCTGAGATTGAATGTAAAATCAATTATCTTTTCTAAATATTGATATCTGATAGGATTACCCTAAGACGGACTATTTACCATTTAATAGCTATGTTTTATTTCAAATGATTGGGTTTGCATAATCGTAAAAAAAAATTTAAATTATGGAAACGAAATTTTTTTATGTTCAGTAGCTATAGGCTATAAATAACACGGAAAAAATCTGAGTTTTATTTCTTAAGTTTTTATTGAACATGATATATAATTTTAAACTTTATGATGAGTGGAAAAAACTACAAAAAATTTTTTTATATTTTTGTAAATTAAAAAGATTATAGGGTAATAGTAGCCGGCAAAACATCTTTGCACGAAATTTTATAAAAAATTCATAGGCATATACAGTAAAAAAAAATAGTAATAATAAAAAAATAAAAATAACTGACGTCTTTAGAAAAAAAAGTTAAAGCCTCTCAAAAATTTTAAATTTTCCCATAGGGCTTTCCTCTATATATGTGAAAAATAAAATGTAAAAAATCGTAGGATACTCTAAAAAAATAATAAATAAAAAACAAAATTAAACATCTTTAGGAAAAAAAGTTAAAACCTCTCAAAGTTAAAAAATTTCCCTAGGCTTTTTTATAGGCCCTAAAACAAAAATTAAAAGGCCTTGTAGCTATGCCGTTTTAGGGCCATTCCTAGTTCAGGTATGATAAGAGATTTAAGTATATACAGATTTACTCTGTGTACTTAACAAACATATCATAACCTTGAAACTAAGGACTAAAATGAGACCTAAACCTGGATGGATAAAATTGAAAAGTCTATGCAAGTTTTAATAACTTTTGGTAATAGTCAAGTTCAACAGATTCTAAAAAAAAAATTTTTTTTTAAAATCAATCAATGTTTTGATTATCCCTTAGAAGCAAATGTTGAAAAGGTTGTGAAGAAAAAATGGACAAATTTAAGATATTTTATAAAAGCAGCATTATTCATTTTCAATATAATCATTTCCTTCTTAACAATTTAGAAAAATCAGTAATGTTATAAGTTTTGTTAAGTAGACACAGTTTTACTGTGTATAATTAACAAAAACTTATCATACTAAAGTCCTAAACTTAATGGGTCCTAAAAAAAATTTAAACAAAAAAAGATTTTTTTGGTAGATTAAATTTATAGCTATAGCTATGAGAGCTTTGGCACTACTGTTTTAATACTTTTACATGGGGATGAAAGATATATAAAAAAAAAAACTGACTATTGAAAAAAGGGTATTTTGTCAGAATCTATTGAACTCAACTATATTACCCAATTTTAAAAGGCTGTTAACATTTTTTACTAAAGGCATGTGTCAATTTTATTTTGTTTTTTATCTTCATTATATTTTTTTCGAGTGCATTGGCCCATTATCCTAAAATCAGTGGTGAAGACATTCTGCATTACTATTACCATTTATAGCTTGCTTAATAATAATGAGAGGGATGTCACCCCCGCATTTATAAAGAATACACAGGATATAGTATATAAATTAAAAATAAATAAAGAATAATGAAAATCGTCGCTCGTTGCCTCTCATTTAGGAAAAAAAGTTATAGCCTCTCAAGTTTATTAAAACTCCCATAGACTTTTCTTTTTTGATCCATTCAACGTTAGGTCTCATTTCAGGCCATGATTTGTTAAGTACAGTATATAGAGCAGTAAGAAGGCCCACAGTCCTATCGAGACGGTCCCAGTCAACCCATAACCAAACATGCTCATGCAAATCACAAAGTACCCATAGGGCCCTTGTCAATTTGTTACTAAAAACCCGCCAATTTGGGTTAGTCAAAACTAATGATATATAATTATGCAATACCAAACCATCACATGGCCATTAATAACTAAGTTATAGGTCACACATGCCATCGAACAATAACGGCTATAACTAAAAACCCGCCATTTGGCTTCGTCAAATATATTATATGGAACCCCAACCATCCATAAAGCGAATCTAACCGTTTTTAAATGTTGCAATCGCGAGTCACACTCAACAAACTCCTCTGCAGACTATTCCAAAAATTTAACAACCCGATTTACTGAATGCATGCCTGTCTTATATCAGATGCATGCTTTCTCTTAATTTTCTTATTATGCCCCTGGTCACCTGTCCTTGTTCTACTATGAAAAATTTATTGATCTCGGATATTATCAATAGATGAAATATTTTGTTAGACTTGTATCATGTACCCCTTCTGAGAAATCGCCTTTCTACAGAAAAACATTCCTAACTCTCAGCCTCTCATAGCTCTTACCTTATCATAACCTGAACTAGGATGGCCCTAAAACGAGCACGAGGCACATTATTTTTTTTTTATAAGCCTATGGGAAATTTTAAACTTTGCAGAGCTCTAAACATTTTTTCCTAAAGGACTTAAATTAATTTTCTTTTTTTTTTTGGACTTCATTATTAACTTTTTTTCCTAAAGAGAGTGACGATTTTCATTTTCATTATACTTCATTATTTTTTTGAAGTAGGCCTTACATCCTGTGATTTTTATAAAAATCGGGGGTGACACCCCTCTGCACTACTATTACCATAGTTTTAATATAAGTTACATAAATGTTAGTCACCTCAGCTACATAATTACCGACATAGATTTTCTGTGTATACTTCTTATAACCTAAACCTTAGTTTTTCCTAAGCTGAATTTAAACATAAAAAGAAAATCGGTATAGGGAATAAATTTATATGAGAAATCTGGCAGTTTTTTTTTATTCCTCTTACAAGGAGACTTAAGATATTTAAAAAAAAAAAGAAGCCGATTATTCGAAAAAAATATCGATATTAAGTCAGATTGAACTATACTCAACTATTACCCAGTTTTTTTGCATAGTAAAAACACCTAAAACAGTAATATATAAATATATAGAAAATATATAAAAATAACACATATATAGTAAATAACTTTACACTTTTTCTGCGAGAAATAGATCTAAAAAATAAATGAGAATTAAAAAAAAAATAACTTGGCGGTCTCTTTAGAAAAAAAGTTACAAACTCTCAAAGTTTAGAATATTCCCATAAGGTTTTCTTTATACTCGAACTTGAGAATTTCGACTAAACGCAAGTTACGATTTTAGTGAATTTAGAATGCGCGAGGCAAGGTAAGACTATGACCCACAGAAACCATAGGTGCCGATGTTAAGGCTTTACCACGCCCTTATAATAAATAAAATAAAAGTGTAAAAAGCGAAATAGTAAAACAGAAATCTATTCCGTAATATATATACAAAAATTTAAGCATATTTTATCAGTTTAATAATTTTTAAAGGTTTTGGATAATATATATATATATATATATATATATATATATATATATATATATATATATATACTATACTATATACTATACTATACATATATTTGATATATATATAATATATATATATATATATATATAGATATATATATATAGTATATAATATTATATAATATATAGTATATATTACAATATATTATAGATATTATAGTAAATATATATAATATATATATTATATCAGCCATTAGTGAGTATATATAATATATATATATATATATATATATATATATATATATATATTATATATATATATATATATATAATTATATTATATATATATATATATATATATATATTATATATATATATATATTATTTCACGGCTTTATAGGGCTCGAGCACGCACGGGGGAACAGCAGGGGACGTTTTCCATACCCCGTAGGGGGAGGGGCGGAGGAACCCCGCGACACCCAAATACAAAGGCGGGGGTTCCGGAGACCCTCCCGGGAGGGGGAAATAGTCCTACCCTGTCGTTCCCCGGAAGCCGAGAGACCCCGCTTCCTGCTATCGGGCGCGTCAAACCCTTGGGGACTCCATTACTTTAAAAAATGATTTTTTTTTTTAACAAAACTAAACGGTACCACAAGGGTAGACCGCCCGATGACAGAGCGGCAGTCTCTCGGCCTTCCGGGGAACGACAGGTAGGACTATTTCCCCCCCTTCCGGGAGGGTCTCCGCGCAACCCCCGCTCTTTGGTATATGGGTGTCGCGGGTGTCGAGAGGGTTCCTCCGCCCCTCCCCTATTGGGTATGGAAAACGTCGCCCCCATTCTGTCCCGTCGGCTCGAGCCCCTATAAAGGGTGGATAATATATATATATATATTATATATATATATATATATTAATATATATATATATATATATTAACTAATTATATATATATTATATATATATATATATATATCACTAATGGGCTATAATATATAATATTATATATATATATAATATATTATATATATATATAATATATATATATATATATATATATATATATATATATTATATATATATATATATATATAATATATAATATATACTATATATATATCAACTAATCTGATATATTATATATATATATATATAATATATATATAATAATATATATAGAATATAATATATATTATAATATATAATATAGATATATATATAATATATATATTATTATATATATATTATATATATATATTATCAAAACCGTTAAAAATCTATTAAACTGATAAATATGCCTTAAACATTTTGCGATATATATTACGAATAGAATTCTTGTTTTACTATGTCGCTTTTTACACTATGTTTGGTGGGTCATAGTCTTAAACTTGCCTCGCGCATTCTAAATTCACTAAAATCGTAAATTGCGAATAAAAACGAAATTTCGCACAGTTCTAGTATAAGAAAACCTTATTGGGAATATTCTAAAGTTTGAGAGTTTGGTAACTTTTTTTCCTAAGGCAGACCGCCAAATTAAATTTTAAAATTTTTTTTTTATCTTCATTATACTGGCTAGAGTCTATGCTCTGATTTTATAAAAATCTGTTTAGAGGCAGTTATTGGAAATAATTACCGAAATAACACCTATATAGTAAATAACTTTACACTTTTTCTGCCAGAAATTGCTATACAGAGAATCCCTATAAACATTTATTTATTTATTATTATTTGGCACACCGTGCCCGTGGATACAACGTCCTCTGTTTGTTCGTAGCTATGGGCAAATGTTGAAAGGATCAATTCCAACCGTACCGTATCAAATTTTTAAAACTATTTCGACGTTAAAATTTTTATTATCCTATTGATGTAAAAAATAAATAAAATGAAATAAATATCTAAATAAAAAGGTGTATCTTCCACAATTATATATTCTCTGAAAATTTCATGTTGATGGGATTAGCAGAAAAAAATTTATTGAATTTTTCATTTTTCGAAAACCATTTTCAGTTGAGAATGAAATTCGAGTATTTCTGTAATTTTGTGGCAGATATTAAAAATCTGAATTATAATGTTTTAGATAATAAAATCATATTTGTATATCTCAAGTTTCTATTCATTTTGATAAAAAATTGTAGGAGAAGAACAACAAAATGTCTGAAACATAGTTTTTCCTAAGAAAATCAATAGACAGAAAAAAAAATCAACGTTTAAGGGGTGACAAAAAGCTGCAATTTGCTACCTGTTTGGTGAAGATAGGCTGATATTTAAGAAAATTATATGTTTTTCTGGTTTTGAGACAGAGATCGAAAAAAAACATTGTCAAAATCTGAAATCATTATTTTGGGTGGTTTTAATGTTCACCACCGGAAATTATTTCCTTCTAGTTCTGAAGGTGTTGACGGTTAACTTCCTTCAATTCTTTATTCAGAATAACCATCAGCAGATGATCCAGATCCCCATCCGTGTCCCTTATCCCTTTGGAGATAAACTCAAATCCAGCATTCCCCTCTTAACTTCTGTTTCTTTTCCTTATACTGTTAAACTCTTTCCACCTCTGTGTTCCTCTGATTACCTTCTCATCTATATATCCATTCTGTCTCTTTAAGTATTCCGCAGGTAAGACCCTCACATACCGCGATTAAACATTTTTGACACTTTGATGCTGCTAATTAGTTGCATACTTCTCTGATTTCCAATTAAGGATTATTGCTTTAATTTAATGATCTTTATGTTCCTTTTTCTCACACTTTTTTCTTCTTCGATTTCAAAAAAAATATTTGTTAACTCTCATTTCGCTTCTTTCTCTTTTCCTTCTCTAGTTCCATCCGACAATACAATTGCTGCTTTACCTTCCGCTAAAGATGAACTCTTCTCTAAAACCTTTGCACTAATTCCACATTAAGAAATTCCGAAGCTATTCCTCCTCCTCCACCTCATATGTGACTAACATTACAATTCTTTTAAAGAAATTATTTCAACTCTCTCTTTGCTTAATAATAAGAAGGCAGATCGTCCTGATGATTTTCAGTTTGCACCTTTTCCTATGGTAAACTATTTCGTCTTTGCCTCCACTAATACTTTCCGTTCCTGTTGGAAATGTGCGCTTATTCATCAACCTCAACCAAAAATGGGGAAACCCTTTAACCTAATTATCTCTTTATATCAACCTCCGTTATTCTAAAAAGCTTTCGGATCATATTCAGGGGAGGATCCAATATTTGGCTCGTGCTACGCTCAATTTTCACCCCCCCCCTAAAAATGGACATAAAATTCGGAATTATCAGCCGATTTTGACCCTATAAACACCAAACTGTAGCTTTTGTTTTGCCCTCTAAAACGTTGTTTTCCGGTGTTTTTTTGTGTCTGTAGTCATTCATTCAAAATTTTCAATTTTTCAAAACCCATGTTTTTGACATTCTTCGTATCAACTTTCAGAATTTTTTCCGAAATGACTTCAAACTTGAAATATGCATAGATGGGTCCATTACCTACAATATCCACACTTGCTTTTTTCGATTTTTTTGAGTTTTGTGCTCAGCGCTGTCCAATTTCCAAACTCACTTTTTTTGGATTTTGAAAATTAACAAAAATTGCGAATAATTTTTTTCCTGTCTTGGCGAAGTGCGATTAAATTTTAGGTTCATTTATGTAGTCGGCGGGAGCAGGTACTATTTTTTACTTAGGAAAAATTTTTTGTATATGTTTAGTGTGGATTTGTTTCTTGGGAACAATTTTAAAAAAAAAAAATTTTGGGAAATTTTTTAAAAATTTTTCTTTTGAGCAAAAACAAAAAAAAATATCTCATCCTAGCCTAACTGACATCCTGCCAACTAATTTCTACATATCCGATCAACATCAAATTTTCAGTGCTTGTATAATTGGGTGAGATACACCTTTTTTACTTAGATAATTTTTTTGTATACTCAAAAAGAAAATTTTTTAAAAATTTCCAAAATTTTTTTTTTTGAAAATTTGTTTCCAAGAACAAATCCCAAACTAATGCATATACAAAGAAATTATCTAAGTAAAATATGTGCCTCTCCCCCGACTACATATGCCCTGAAAAATTTCATCCACTTCGCCAGAGGCAGGAAAAAAATTATCGCAATTTTTCATTTCAAAATCCAAAAAAAAAAAAAGTGAGGTTTGGAAATTGGACAACGCTGAGCACAAAACTCAAAAAATCGTAAAAAGCAAATGTGGATATTGTAGGTAATGGACCCATCTATGCATATTTCAAGTTTGAAGTCATTTCGGAAAAATTTTTAGAAGTTGAGAAGAATGCTCAAAAACATGGGTTTTGAAAAATTAAAATTTTGAAAAGAATGACTACAGACACAGAAAAACACCGGAAAACAACGTTTTAGAGGGCAAAAAAAGACTACAGTTTGATGTTTATATGGTCAAAATCGGCTGATAATTCCGAATTTGATGTCCATTTTTAGGTGGGGGCTAAAATGGGGTCCCAAAATCTAAAATATTGGATCCTTTCCTTCATAACAGAACAAACTCTGGACTGTCAAACATGAGTAATATCTTAATTCTTCTAATCTTATTTCTGACCGGAAGTATGACTTTCGTAAAGAGGGCACTACCCGTCATCTTTTCTCTCTTTCTCTGATTCTTAGTCTTCTGCCTTTTGGTAAATCCGTGAATCTTTTGTTGTAGAATTAAAATATTGAAAGTCTTCGACAGAGTCTGGCAAACAGCTTTGATTTTCAAACTTCCCTTTTCGGAATCTATATTCTGTGCAACTTTCTCTCTCTCTCTCTCTCTCTCTCTCTCTCTCTCTCTCTCTCTCTCTTTCTCTCTCTCTCTCTCTTTCTCCCTCTTTCCTTTTCCGTACGTTTTCCCTTCCCTTCTCCGCACATTTTAGGCTATCTTCTTTTTATGCTTTCATTCAACTTTTTACCTAACCAACATCTATTTATTATATGCGCATGCTATTCTTTACCTTATCGTCTCAGAGTTTTTCTTAACGCAACCTTCTCCCGTGCATAAATTTGGAGTAATTCTCCCAATTTCTCTCCGTTTTTGCATATTACTTTACATAAGTCAACCCCCTCGTAGGTGGGTTACCAATCCTTTACGGTTTTAGCTTTGAAGCGACACTTCGTCTCCCTCATTTTACTTGTCATTCCGGTCAGATTCTGCAAGCAACTTAGACCCCTCGTTTTCTTGGCTCCAGTTTTGTTTCCTCCGTCTCTGACGTCATTCGTCCTATTTTTAATTGTTCCAACAGTGATTTTATTGTAGTTTCGTGAAAAATTATTGTTAGCTTTGTTTTTGCCGTGTGTCTTGTACCATTGTTAGCCTTCTATTGTTGAATAAAAGTAAAAAAAGAGTATCTTAACCTCTTCCATGGTTGGACCTCGATCCTATATGTGGTGACCCTTCTGCTGATGACATTTGGACTACTTCAACGCCTTCTCCAAGCTGCTTCTCTCCTCCAGGATTTTGAAGTGGCCTATTACAGTTGCCGTTGGTTCTTTTCCTGCCTTCAAGCCTCTTCGTTCGAAGCCGCTGCAATTTTTTTGTACCCGTCATCTTATTTACTTCGGGGGCCCTGCTTGTAGAACAAGCAGAGCTTTAGAGGCCTTTGCCTCTTTCCCAACCAATTTCTTTAGGTCATATTGGCCTGCGAGTACTATATACTTTTTTTTTAGTTTTAAGCAATTTATCATTATAATAGCTAGCTAGGCAGGTCTCACAGTGCCCCCCTGTGGCGTACATTTTTTTAACTATTGTTTTTATTATTATTCAATTTAATATGGCACCGACTAACGACGATATTCCTCAAAATGAAAATATAACAAAATGAAAAAATAAATTCAACTCCAGCTCAGACTCCCAAAGTTGCTGCCACATTTCAGAATAAGTTTATAAACAATGATTTAGACTTAACCTTTACCCTCCTTGAGCTGCAGTTGAAGGCAACTTCAGAAATCGAGCGCTTCCGCGCTTTACTCAGTATACTTCCGGTAAAGGTCCTTCAACGTCTCCGTGACGTCTTACCTCGGCTGCAATCTCATAACCAGCCCTACTCCGAACTCAAGAGTGAGTTATTAGCAAGAATAGGATTTACTGACGCTGATAAAATCAGTTATTAAAAAAGGAAAACCTGGGCGACCGCTTACCATCGGCCTTATTGTCCGACATGCTCGGCCTGTTTGAAGGTCCTCTAGTTGGACCCTGAATTAATATAGTTAAGCAACTTTTTCTTCAAAAGTTGCCTTCAGAGCTCCAGTTCCAATTGGCCACGGTCGACCCCAATAGCACGTTACATGAATTAGCTGTATTTGCAGATCGAGTAGTGAAAGCAAAGCCCCTGATGGCTCAGTGTATGCAACCTGTTGCTTCTTATGTATCCGCCTTGCAACCAGGTCAAGGGCCACAACAGCTACCCTCTAATCCTCAGGCGCAAGATTTGATCAATGTAATCAACTCTCCTTCTTCAAATACCACTCTGCTTGAAGAAAGCATAGCCACATTAGAGAACGTTATCTTTGATTTGACAAACAAAATTCGCACCCTTGAAGCTCGTCCTACTTATCCCAAGTCTTACCCTCCTCCCCCTCCTCATCCTTCTTTCTCTCATCTTCGTCCTACTTATCCCAAGTCTTACCCTCCTCCCCCTCCTCATCCTTCTTTCTCTCACTATCTTCGTTCTCCTCATCAGCATCGTTGTTTCTATTGTCGGTCACCCACCCCATCTCGCCAATCTGCTGCAGCTCAACCGCACCTTCAGCTTCAACTCGCATCATCTTCTCAAAGTTCTGCTGCACCTCCCACGCACAATCCACAGGGAGTATGTTGAAATCATCAGCGATGGGGTGACCAGACACGCAACTGCAAACCCTGTGCTTATAATTTAAACCCCAATGCCACACCATAAAAGCGCACAGTGTGGTTAATCCCGCGTCTCATCTCCTTTTGCGTTTATGACCCTTCTACCGCTTTGTCCTACCTCATCGACACCGGATCGTCCTTCCCGGTTTTACCTCGTTCTTTTTTGCAGAAGAACCGTGCCACTGAACCCTTAGGGTCCCTTCAGGCCGCCAACAGTTCCATTATACATACTTACGGTACCAAACAACTCCATCTTACCCTTTCTTTCCTCCGCGACTTCCTTTGAAACTTTGTTATTGCCGACGTGACTATTCCTATTATTGGTGCCAACTTTCTTTCGCACTTTAATATTCTTGTAGACCTTCATCACAACCATTTAATTGATTATGAGACTCAGTTCTCTTCCGCCTGCATCCGTGCTACTTCTTCTATTAACGGTATACACCTTCCTTCAGGTAATAACCCTTTCGAATCTCTTATGTCTTCCGACTTCCCCGACCTTATCTCTCCCATCTCGACCTTTCCGGAGGTTGAGCACAACGTCGTCCATCACATAGAAACGAATGGAGACCTCCTTTCTCCCACGCACGTCGTCTTGCTCCTGATAAACTGCAAGCTGCTAAGCACGAGTTTAACACTCTACTTCAGCAAGGCATCATCCACCCTTCTAAGTCCGACTACGCCTCCCCCTTCATCTGGTGCTCAAACCCAACGGTGACTGCCGCCCTGCAGGGGATTATCGCTGCCTTAACGCCATCACTCGTCCAGATAGGTACCCTGTCCCTCACATACAGGATTTCACCGCCAACCTTTCTGGATGCAAATTTTTTTCTAAAATCGACCTTGTGAAAGCCTTTTAGCAGATCCCTGTCCATCCTGCAGACGTCCACAAAACTGCTGTTATAATCCCCATCGGTCTTTTTGAATTCTTACGCACCCCTTTCGGTCTTCGGAACGCAGCACAATTGTTCCAACGTTTTAAAAGGGGAGGATCCAATGTTTTGCTCGGGCGTAGCCTAATTTTCCGCCACCCCCTAAAAATGGACATAATATTCGGAATTTTCAGCCGATTTTGACTATATAAATACCAAAATGTAGCTTTTTTTTACCCTTCAAAACGTTGTTTTCCGGTGTTTTTCTGTGACTGTAGTCGTTCTTCCAGAATTTTTAATTTTTCAAAATCAATGTTTTTGACTATTTTCATATCAACTTTCAGAATTTTTTTGCAAAGTGACTTCAAACTTGAAATATGCATAGATGGGTCCATTACCTACAATATCCACATTTGCTTTTTTCGATTTTTTGAGTTTTGTGCTCAGCGTTGTCCAATTTCCAAACCCATTTTTTTTTAATTTGAAAAGTGAAAAATTGACATATTTTTTTCTACTCATCCGACCAACATCAAATTTTCAGGGCTTGTATAATCGGGCAAGGTGCATCTTTTTTACTTAGATAATATTTTTGTATACTCAATAGAAATTTTTTTTAAAATTTTCAAAAAAAAATTTTTTTAAAATTTGTTCCAAGAACAAATCCAAACCTATTGCATATACAAAGTTACCGTCCTCAAGCTCAGGGAATGATAGAGCGATTCCACCGCCAACTTAAATCTTCCGACAACTGGTCGGAGACTGTTCCCCTCGTCCTTCTTGGCATTCGGACTCCTTACAAAGAGGACCTCCAGTGTTCATACGCTGAACTGGTCTACGGTTCCTCCATTCGCATCCCAGGTGAATTCATCCTCCCTTCTCCTATTACTTCGGATCAGAACACCTTCCTCGCCCGCCTTCGTCAGCGTGCTGATTCTTGGAAGCCTTCTCTGCCTCGTCAGTCCCGTCGTACTACTTACATTCCTTCCGAACTTAACTCCTGTACACACGTGTTGGTTCATCACGACTCTCATCGCGGTCCACTCCAGGTCCGATACGACTGTTCATTCAGTGTGTTACAACGTCATCGCAAGTACTTCTCCCTTCAGAAAGGATCCAAAGTGGA
>JABUQX010011813.1:7500-10000 GCA_015478945.1 Trachelipus rathkii | reverse complement strand
CATTTTAAATGAGAGCTGTGACATGGACAGCCAAAGATCTCTTACTGATCCTGTCACTGTAACCCTTGATTGTGAGGAGACGAGGGATCCTGGAAACCAAGGCCAAGAGGGCAACGAGGATGCCGTCAAAGAGTTGAAAAGCTATTTGCTCACTCT
Source organism: Trachelipus rathkii (assembly GCA_015478945.1). Lineage (NCBI taxonomy): Eukaryota > Metazoa > Arthropoda > Malacostraca > Isopoda > Trachelipodidae > Trachelipus > Trachelipus rathkii. The sequence continues at coordinate 9,844 of JABUQX010011813.1, read as the reverse complement.
TGAGAGGTAAGAAACTTGCCTCCATGCTATAGTAAAGACTAAAGACTAAAGACTAAAGAGCATAGTAAAGAGTAAAGACTATAAAGTAACCAAATTAAATCTTTAAATAAAATCTAGTAAATTAACTTTTTTTGAATTTTTTCATGATTGAACATTTAAATATGAAATTACAATAGTCAAATTCAAAAAAATTAAAAACTTCCATTTATTTCAGTTTCTTCATCTTTGAAAAATTTTTGAGGACTGATGAGAAAGTTGATGGGGTGTCTCTTAGGAAGATTCACACTGGTGTTGCCAAGTGTAAACATCCTGCCTGCAAAGGGAAGAAGGGGCTTTCCTACAGCACCCAGACAAGGTCCCACCTCAAGCAGCATTACAAGCATGTAAGTTTAAATAATTATTAATTAAATAATTTAGAATAAGATCACAACAACTAATTGGTGTTGCTAGTTAATTAGTTATCAAGATTTAAACACTCTTGTATAAAGTCTTGATACTTTATACAAATGTTATAAAAGAAAATTAAAAAAATTTATAATTAAATTTTGTATTTTTTTTTTTTACCAGATGCACAATTACCTTCTCCCCCACCTCTCTGCAGCCCCTTAAAGGGGTTAGCAAGCGCGGTCGCTCCAGTTCAAGGGAGAGTGAGTCTCGCAAGCGTCAGATGTCTCTGGATGAGAGCTTCAGGTCAAAGTTCAGCCAGCAGAGAGCAAGACAAGGTTACACCAGGTGAAAAAAATCAGAAACATAATATTAGTTATTTTAATTGAACTCAATTTTTTTTAAATAGGTATATGAGCGACTTAGCGTCTTTACGTTTTAAAAATATTTTTATTAAAAATTTAAAATATATTGATTTATTAACTTAATTACTTTTTCATCATTAGGTGGTTCATTCATTCAATGATGCCACTGGATTTAGCTGATGATCCTTACACGAAGGAGATGTTTTACCTCATTAATCCCGAGTTTCATCCCACCTCAAGGAGGACTTTGAGCAGGGATATTGAAAAGCTGATGCAAAAGGGGAAGACTCGACTGATAAACAACCTCTTCCACCCCACAAGGGGGTGGCCACTACAGCCGACAGTTGGACCGCCCACAATAGGTCCTTCTTGGGAATGACAGTCCACTGGATTGACAGGGTCAACCTCAAAAGGTGCCATGCAACTTTGGCGGTCAGGGAGGTGAAGGTAAGAAAATTAAAAAGTTAAATTTTGTCATTTTATACCTTAGTCTCATTAACCATAAGAACATATGAGGTGTAAATATTATTTAATTTACAGACTAAAACAATAAATTATGTCTTTAGCGGAAGGCAAACTCACCAGTTACTGGGGAAACTAATCACAGAGATTCATCATGAGTTTAGCATCCACGGTAAGGTGAAGGCCACCACTACGGACAATGGCACCAACTACGTGGCAGCCTTCAACGCCTTTGGTGAGTCCAACCAGGACCAGGAGAACCTTCCTATGGACCCTGATTATCCTGACTTGGAGATTGTGGATCTCCAGGAGCTCCTGAGGGCTGAGGGTGACAACCCAAGTCTGCCGCCTCAACACCGCTGCAGGTACTTAGAATTCGCGAAAACTAGTGCTAAATGCTACTAATATATATTAATAATATTATTAAGTAATAAGTATTAACAAATAAAGATTTGTCATTTAAAGATTTAACTAATAATCTTTGAATTTCTTGAATTAAATATCTTATTGTTTCAGTGCTCACACACTCAATCTGTTGGCGACAACAGATGTGAGTGATATACAGGGCTGGAGCAAGGGGGGCTCACAGTGGAGGAGGACCATAGCTAAGATCCAGGCCCTGTGGAACCTTCAGAACAGGGCCCCAGTGGTGGCCAACCAGATCAAGATTGTCGCCAAAAGAAAACTGAAGACTCCTGTGGTGACAAGGTAGTAGTAGTTACTATTAAAAAAGGAAATTTAGCGTAAGAAATTGTTGCCGATTAATTATAGACAAGTTCATTTTATAAGTTTTTTGATATTTTATATAAAGTTATATTTATTTCTGCAGATGGAACTCCCTATATGATAGTGTGATGGTCCTTCTGGAGGTTTTAAGGGTCGAAAACCAAATGGATGCCATAAACACCATCCTCATCAAGCAGCCCAAGGGAGGTTCCCCTCTCACAGAGGTAGACGTCGAGGTAAATATAAAGTATTTTTAAAGTAGAAATTGCTCTTTTAATATTTTTATTTATAATTTAATAAATTTATTAAATTATAAATCTCCTCACAAACCCAAACCCCCTCCATTAATCCCTGTTCTGTACCTGTACCATCGCTCTTGCTTGCCCAACACTCATATCGCTACTTCG
>JABUQX010011813.1:0-2500 GCA_015478945.1 Trachelipus rathkii | reverse complement strand
GTAGAAAGAAATTGGGAAAATTGAAAGGGGAAAATGGAAAATTGCAAAGGGAATATGGGCGAGAATAAAAAAGGGGAAATTATAGTATAAATGAATAATGGGAAATAAAACGGGAAATGTGAAAATGAGAAAGGGGAAATGTGAAAATGATAAGGGGAAAGATGGAAAAGTGAATAGAAGGATATATGGGGAAAATGAAAAGGGGTAGTAGGAAAATAAAAGGGGTTATGGGGAAAATGAAAATGAGAAGTGGAAAATGAAACTGGGTTGTGGGAAAATGAAAAAGAGTAATGGGAAAATGAAGGGAGAACATGGGAATAATTGAAATAGAGTTAAATTGGGCGACATGACAAGGTGTAATGGGAAAATGAAAAAGGTGTAAAGGAAAATGAAAAGGGTACATTGATAACAATGTAAAGGTAATTTAGGAATAAAAGAAATATAAATTAATAGATTTAGAAATGTAGGTGTAAATAAGATGGTGAAGCTGTAAAGAGTTAAAAGTTGAGTATGGCGTGGTTAGAGTGGGAAAAAAATGTAGTATTAGGGGAAAGGGAGAGTAATAGGTAGGGATTAGTGAATTTAGATAGCAATACGAAGAAAGAAAATTGGAGAGGAAAAATTGTAAGAGAGAATAAGTGTGGTAGTAAATATTTGAGTGGTTAAAAATTGAAAATGGTTTTTGAAGAGAAGTAAATTAAAGATTTAATAATGAGCTGTTAAAATAAAAAGATAAAAAACGATAAATAAGTTTAAAAACGGGTGGTGGTAAAGTATTATTATTGATTTGTTTAAAAGTTTGAAAAAAAGAGAATATAATTAATGTTGGAAAAAATAAAGTATTGGTAAGTTTTAAAAATATTTTACAAAGTTATGAAAATAGGAGGATGAAATGGATGATTTATAGAAATGAGGACGAAAATTGAAAAAGGATTTTGTTGAAAAGGAAGATATAAAAGTTGAAGCAGATAAAATTGCACTTTAACTAATGCTGTAATTTGCAAACATCTGGAGGAAATTAATTATAATACTAGGAAAAATATAAAATTATAATGTTATAGTAGAAAATCAATTATAAAAAAAAAAAAGGAAAAAATAAAATTAGTTTTTTTGTGTAGAAAAGAATGATATTTTAAAATGTAGAGTAAGTTGAAATGTGAAGATTAAAAAATGGCAAACGAATTTATTTATTAGCACATTAAATAAAACACCATGGTTAACTAAAAAAATTATTAAAGCAACACACGAACAACAACAAACCAAGTAGAAGAAAATTAAGTTGGTGATTGAGAAAATAATTTTTGCAAAATGACTGGAACAAGTTAAAGTTTGAGTTTTGTGAAAATAAATAGTAAAGTAAGAGGTAAAATTTAAGAAGAAATAATTTAATTAAAAAGGTATTTTTTTTTATTATAATGTTTCTAAGCATATATATAATAATTAAATTGAAAAAGAGATAAAATAGTCATAAAATAAATCAATGATGATTAAAGTAAAACTTACCAAAAACCTAATTTTTGATATTAAACATTAAATTCAATAATAAATTAGATTTTAACTTCAGCATTTGAGCTAGCTAAACTGCTAAATTTGTAGTCATTCTACGTAAGTAGAATAAAAAGCATGATGGTGGTGGTTATAAATAGAGGCTACATAAAATTAATATAAATTATGTATTAATAAAATTGGAATGATTTGGTTTAAATTATCAAAATATGTTAAATTTAAGTATAGAAATGAATAAAAAATTGTATTTTATTTTATTATTTATCAATTGTATTAATATATTTAAGAAACTTTAACAATTTGATAAAGTAAAAAATTTGGTTAGAAATATTTAAGGCTTTAGTATTAATTAAATATTTTTATAATGAATTCATAAAATTCATTTCTAGAAAAACAGTTGATCAGGATTTTGTCTTCTTAAGTATTTCTTAGATTATCAGGAAAAATTCAAATTTAAGGGATGAATGACATAATTTTTTTAAACTTTATAGAATTCAGAATTTTTCAATAAAGAAATAATATGTCGCCCCCATAAAAAAAAAAAAATGCTTAGATAAAATTTCGGTAAAGATTTTGAAATATTAATACTGTTCGAGTTTTAATTAATTATGATGATATTTATAGATTGTTTGCTGAAGAAATGTATTATAATTAATTTATTATTATAATTTAGAAAAATATTATTGAAGATATCAAAAGCGTAGAGCGTAAAAAAGGCATAATTGAGGGATATAGGGTATTTTATAAGATGAGAATTTTATTTATAAAAAATGGAGAAGACCTCTTCTAGGAAATTCTAAACATTCAAAATTTGCTCATAAATATGAATCAAATATAGACGTGAGCTGACGATTTTTAAAAATCTCATTAATAGACTTTAAACTGGCTATATACCTTCAACCGAGAGTAAGAACAACCTCTTTATGAATCCAAAATTTACAATATGTTAAACAACTAGTATGAGGATTCTTGGTAAGATTAAGTACTAATCTAC
>JABUQX010011812.1:0-28165 GCA_015478945.1 Trachelipus rathkii | reverse complement strand
TTCCCTTGTATGTCCACATCATCTCCTTCCAAACTGTTCATTACCCTCTTATTTTTCCTCCCGGTAATGCACCTTTTTAGTATTTTCTTTTTTCCTCCTTATATAATCCAAAGCACTTTCTTTTGAAACTTCATTCATTTGCTTTGCCTTTATAGTACATTCAACCACGCTTCTTTTTACCTTTTAACCGCTTCATCACCTCTTCATTCCACCATTCGTTGTTGACATTTTCTTACTTCCTACTTAGCACATCCACACACTTCCTTGCACTACTAACAATGCTTCCTTTCATTGCCCCCAGATTGTTCAGTTATCAACTTGATTCACATCAACGATTACTAGCGAGCGCGTTACATACTAACCTTATTGTCTTGCTCACTTAACTTCCACTCTTAATTTTACCTACTCTTCCGTATCACCTCCTCTCCATCCAAGCCCCTCACTAACTTATTTTTACGCAGTAGAAACAACATAATGATCGATAATCCCATTCCAAACCCCTCACTGATTAACATCCAACACATACTTCAACTTTTCCTGCTCGACCAACAGAATATCAATCATACTTTTTCACTTCGATACCATCTCACCTATAGCAACTCTAGTAATTTATTGCCTTCTTGGATCAAAAAAAAAAATAATAATAATAATAAATAATAATTAATATATATAATATATATTATAATAATTAAAATATATATTATATAATATAAATAGCATGTCTATAAACTTGTAAGATACTAACATTACAAAAATATAATTCATAGAAAAATATATATATATAAATACATATATATATATTCGAGATATATATAAAAAAGATAATAAATAATGTTATTATATATATAATATATATATATATATATTTTATTTATATATATATATATATATATATATATATATATATATATATATATTGTTCTATACAATTTACGCGGGTATGAGAGAGAGATAGAGAGAGAGAGGAGAGAGAGAGAAGGAGAGATGAGAGAGGAGAGGATGTGGAATTGATGAGAGGAGAGAGAGAGACCGAGAAGAATACAAGAAAGGAAGAGACAAGAAAGAGAAGAGAGAAAGAGACAGTCAGAGAGAAAGAGAGAGAGAGAGAGAGAGAGAGAGAGAGAGAGAGAGAGAGAGAGAGAGATGAGGAGAGAGAGAGAGAGAGAGCAGAGAGAGAGAGACGAGAGATGAGAGAGAGAGGGGTCAATCCATTTTTTCCGTACCGCTGATGGCCGCTCGATAATTTTTTGAAAACTTTATATTTGCATGGCGTTAATGTTATCCATGGCAAGTTCAAAACCACCATTCGTTTTTTTAGATATACTCTGGTTGTAACAGGGTGAGGCAAAATGTTTGACCAGGTGGGGCAAAATTTATCACTTAATAGAAGTAACATTGGCCATATCTCCATATTTGGTAATTCTTATACCAAAATTTCATAGAGAGAGAGATTTGTTAGGGATACTTTAAGGTACATTTGCCCTTTTCTTTCTTGTTTTTTTGGGGAAAATAATATTTCACCTGAAAATGAATCCGAAAAATTTTGTGTTAAAATCGAAGAAATTTCCATTTTCGTTGGTGTGTATTTTTAAAAGAAGGAAATAATTTAACGATATAAAATTTTGTGTGATGATACATACTAAAGTATGGTTTAACTTAAATCTTATTTTAAGTTTGGTAAATATTTTAAAAAAAATTTACAGGGTGTCCAAAAATCAATTTTTCGGAAAATCGGTAACTTTGAACCTTAATATCTTTGATGGGGTAAGTGCTAAAAATCTGAAATTTTCACACATTATACTACTACCATAGATGTTCCTCACCTGCAATATTGACTTTGTTATTTGCTTGTTTTATAAGAAATACAGCCATTCAAAAATGCCAAAAAAAAAAAAAAATTTTAAGTTGTGTTATGATAGCATACGTAGGCCTACTCGTAATATAAAGTACCTATATTGTTAAAGTGTGTAAATATTATTATTATTATTAGAAATTATTAAAATTTATTGTCATAATTCTTTTTTTTTCAATTTTTATTTAGCATAAAACAATGAAAATAAAATTCATAATTTTGGAAAAAATTCACGTTTGGAAAATGTCAATAAAAAATAACTTGGACTTGTGTTTTTCTATCCAAATAATACTATAACATTATTAAAATCTACTTAAACATTTTAATTATAATTAAAATTAGTTTGGACAAACACAGACGTAATAATATTTAATGACCGTTTCTCCCCGACGCCACTGACCGGTTTTTCCCGAATTCAGTTTTTTGAAAATGGAATTTTTAAAAAAATTTTTATAAATATTTATTTCGATATTTTTATTATTTTCATTATTCTATAACATTAAGGAAACCCAAATGTGAGAAAAAATTATTAAGTAAAGATGTAACTTAAAATTCGATTTTTCAATCTTCAAAAAAAAAAAGACGGCGATTTTTAACCGATTTCCCCCATTTTAGGTACCTATATAATATATATATATATATATATATATTAAATATATATATATAATATATATATATATATATATATATATATATATATATATATATATATAATATATATATATATAATATTATATACTATACGTTATTATATATATATATATATATAATATATAATATATATATATATATTATAATATATATAATATATATATATATATATATATATATATATATATATATATATATAATATATTATATATATAGTAATAATATATATATATATATATATACCGTTATATATATATATATATATACGTATATATATATATATATATTATATATATATATATATATATATTATATATATATATAATATTAATATATATATATATATATAATATATATATATATATAATATATATATATAAGAGATATAACATAAAACGTAGCACACACAAACATTTTTTTTAGATAAAGAGGCCCGAATATATTTTTTTTTATTTACAATCAACTGGTAAGAGCACACAGCACACTTCAAAATCTTAAGCTTGCATAACTGATTAAATGCGCGCTTTACATTAATATTATTACGTCTGTGTTTGTCCAAACTAATTTAATTATAAATTAATGTTAAGTAGATTTTAATAATTTTATAGTATTAATTTGGATAGAAAAACACGTCTAAGTTATATTTTTATTGACATTTTCCAAACGTGAATTTTTTCCAAAATTATGAATTTTATTTTCATTCGATTGTATGTATAAATAAAAATTGAAAAAAAAGAATTATGGACAATAAATTTAATAATTTCTAATAAAATAATAATAAAATTTTAAAAAAAACCATATCGAGTACTTATGTATTGTCTTGAACTATAATAACTATAATAATAGCTATCATAACACAACTTAAAAAAAAAATTTTTTTTGGCTTTTTTGAATGGCTGTAATTCTTAAAACAAGCAAATACCAAAGTCAATATTGCAGGTGAAGGAACATCTATGGTAGTAGAATAATGTGTGTGAAAATTTCAGATTTTAGCACTTACCCCATCAGATATATTAAGGCAAAGTTACCGATTTTCCGAAAATTGATTTTTCAAAAGCTGCTAAATTTTTTTAAAAATATTTAACAAACTTCAAATAAGATTTGCCTTTACCATACTTTTTAGTATGTATACATCACACAAAATTTTATATCGTTAATTTATTTCCTTCTTTTAATAATACACCCACGAAAATGCGAAATTTCTTCGATTGTTTTAACACAATTTTTTCGGATTCATTTTCATAAGGAAATATTATTTTTCCAAAAAAAAACCAGGAAAGGCCAAATGTACCATAAAGTATCCCCTAACAAATCACTTTCTATGAAATTTGGTATAAGGGAATTACCAATATGGAGATATGACTTAAAATGTTACCTCTATTAAGTGATAAATTTTGCTCCACCTGGTCAAACATTTTGGCTCACCCTGTTACAACCAGAGTAAATCTACAAAAACGAATGGTGGTTTTGAACTTGCCAGGGATAACATTAACGCCTATTGCAAAATATAAAAGTTTTCAAAAAATTATCGAGCGGCCAAACTTCCATTATTTGGTACGGAAAAAATGGCATAGTAGACCCAGCAGAGAGAGACCCAATGGCTTTCCCCTCTTGCACTCATCATATGCACATTCCTTTTACACAGTAGACTCTGTATCACATACAGACCATCAAACACTATTACAGACTACATCTTTTTTTCATATATTCCTGTGTGGGGTAGAGAAAGAGTTCCAAAAGCGTTTTGCGTGTCGTAGGGGGCTACTAAAGGGACAGTGGTGGTTGGGTTGGGTATGTTCTACCAATATTTATACCCTAGGAATGCTTAAGCATGCCTCGGAACAGTTCGTGATCGCCGTAAGCGACCTTGCAACATTCGACGGAATTGTATGAATCGTCATTGTACATGAAATGTCAGAAGAATAAGTAGAGAGAGGTGAGAGGTGATAGATATATTTAGAAATGGTAAATTTGATTTGCTTGCTGTGCTGAAACAAAGATGAAAAGAAATGGTGAAGATGAGTGGTGTGAGGTAAAATGTGGTGCGTGCGTGCTTGATTGCTTGCTTGGCTTTTTGGAATTTTACTATAAAATTTTGTTGTGATTCTAAATATAAATTAAGTGAATAAATGTTGAGACCAATTTTTGTTCTTTGTTCTTACACTCAAATTTTGGTATTCAGCTCTTGGGAAATGGTGGAATTTATTCAACTTGAAAAAAAAAAAAAAATTTTATTTAAGAATGTTTGTGAAATTATTGATTTTCTTTTAACATGCATATAATTTTATTTTTATTTTTGTTCCGAACAGACCCTCATTAGCGATGCTGGTCAAGGAGAAAATGGTTCCAAAGTGAAAAGGACTTTCAAAAGATTACCTCGAACTTCAAAAATGTGTAAAAAAAGGATTAACAAAAAAAATTATTGTGAAAACCTCTGTTGCAAATATTGTAATTTAAATTTTAAAAGTAATGAAGAGTTGAAAAGTCATCTGAATTTGCATAAAAGAAAGTTTAAATGTGCCCATTGTAATTATGAAAGCAATAGTAAACAACACTTAAGCTCTCATCTGCTAACTCACAGCAATTTTAAATTATTTAAATGTTCTGAGTGTGACTATGAGTGTAATCGGAAAGGGTACCTAAAAACACACATGCTTACACATCAAAAAATATAATATGCTCCCCCGCAGTTGTTTACCTTGTCGTTGGTGGGGGGGCTCTCTGGGACACTGTTGGGCAGGGTATACTGTCCTGCCCTGCAGTGTCCTAGAGCGAAGAAACAACTAACATCAAGTTGAAAAACCAGACCCTACATTAGGTGTGCTGTCAGGTGGGTGGAATGCTTGCCACAGTTCACTTTATCCATCATCAATATCAATAAATTTCGTACACCTCGAATATTTCATGAGAAATTGATATAATGGTCTGGTGAAAAACCAGCAACTCCGGTTCTTCGTGCACTGGGGTGGTGTGGTGGCATTTCCGTTTTCCAGAGGCGGATGCTTCTCACCCTTCCATCGGTTTTTGGATGTGCCTCTTCCACGCATCTGCCTCTCCCCGAAATCCTTCTCTTTCGTCTCTCAGTGCTAGTCCCCCGAGCAATGAAAGTTCGGCTCCCCGTACGTCAAACTGATTCGCTAACGCTGTTGGGCTGGTTTAAAACGGGACCAGTTCCGACGGGTCGGTGTCTCGGGCGAGGAATCTGAACAGCTCGGGGTGACCGGGTACTCTCGAACGGAATGAGAATTCGGGTGACGCGTGCATGGATGGCGAGTTGTCCCTGCCTTGGAGGGAACCCATGTGGACTCCGCGGAAGATATGGGGTGCCATTCTACGCACTTCAGGCACATGTTCAGGGGTGCTGGGGGGTAAACAAAATCCCTCATCCTTAGGTCTGAGGTTTGGACCCGGATGAGGGATAAATACCTCCCTTCGAGGAGTGGAAAGGAAAAAAAAAAAAAAAAAAAATAAAATAAAATTATTTAAATTTCTGGAGTGTGAATATGTAAAGTTAATTGAAAAGGAAAACTTAACTGTATTTTAATTATATTCTAACTCACAGCAATTCATTTAAATGTTCTGAGTGTGGACTATGAGTGCTAATCAGAAAGGAAGCTTTTAAGATTACAATATGCTTACGCATACAAAATATAAAAATTATTTAAATGTTCTGAGTGTGACTATGAGTGTAATCGGAAAGGACACTTAAAAACGCACATGCTTACGCATCAAAATATAAAATTATTTAAATGTTCTGAGTGTGACTATGAGTGTAATCATAAAGGAAGCTTAAGATTACACATGCTTACGCATCAAAAAATAAAATTATTTAAATGTTCTGAGTGTATCTATGAGTGTAATTATAAAGAAAGCTTAAGATTACACATGCTTACGCATCAAAATATAAAATTATTAAAATGTTCTGAGTGTAGCTATGAGTGTAATCGGAAAGGAAGCTTAAGATTACACATGCTTAAACATCAAAATATTACCTTGACGTTGGTGGGGGGGCTCTCTGGGACACTGTTGGGCAGGGTATAACTGCCCTGCAGCTGTTCCTAGAGCGAAAGAGAAGAGAAACAACTAACACAAGTTGACAAACCAGACCCTCCATTAGGTGGGCGTCAGGTGGTTGAAATGCTTGCCACAGTTCACTGGATCCATCATCAAATATCAATAAATTTCGTAAAACCTCGAATTTTCGAGAGAAATGATATAATGGTCTGGAGAAGAAACCAGCAACTCCGGATTCATTGTGCAATGGAGTGGTGTGGTGGCATTTCCGTTTTCCAAGGATGCTTCTCACCCTTCCCTAGGTTTTCGGATATGCCTCTTCCGCGCATCTGCCTCTCCCCGAAATCCTTCTCTTTCGTCTCTCAGTGCTAGTCCCCCGAGCAGTGAAAGTTCGATTCCCCGTACGTCAAACTGATTTCGCTTACGCTGTTGGACTGGTTTAAAGCAGGACCAGCGTTGGGTTAGTGGTTGGAGGGCATCCGGTTATTGTTTACGCTGCGACGCAGTGTCCAATGTTGGAATCCCGCTGATGGAGAGTTGGAATCTCCGTGGCGCATTGAGTACTCAGCAAATTATGGGATGAGAAAACGGTGGGCTTAAGGACTACGCTTGAAAACGTTCTTTGCGGGACACAGTTCGACGGCGTCAGGTGTCCTGGGCCGCAGGAATCTGAACAGCTCGGAGTGACCGGGTACTCACGAACGGAATGAGAATTCGGGTGAAGCGTGCATGAATGGTGTCCCTGCCTTGGAGGGAATCCATGTGGACTCCGCGGAAGATGTGGGGTGCCATTCTACGCACTTCAGGCACATGTTCAGGGGTGCTGGGGGTCAACAAAATCTCCCTCATCCTTAGGTCTGAGGTTGGACCCGGATGAGGGATAAATACCTCCCTTAGAGGAGTGGAAGAAAAAAAAAAAAAAAAAAAAAATTATTTTAAATGTTCTGAGGGTGGCTATAGGTGTAATCAGAAAAGACACTTAAGGATTGACACATGCTTAACGCATCAAAATATAAAATTATTTAAATGTTCTGAGTGCGACTATGAGTGTAATGAGAAAAGAAGCTTAAGATTACACATGCTTAAACATGAAAATATAAAATTATTTAAATGTTCTGAGTGTATCTATGAGTGTAATTATAAAGGAAGCTTAAGATTACATATGCTTACGCATCAAAATATAAAGTTATTTAAATGTTCTGAGTGTAGCTATGAGTGTAATCGGAAAGTATATCTAAAAGAACACAGGCTTAAGAAGCATGTAAATATTGAGCAAGTAGCATCATAGTGAAGAAGAAAAGGGCGAAGCAGGTGCATTAATGGAACTAAAGGACAATAATGATTAGTAAAATGATAATGAAAAATAGTAGGAGAGATCGAAAAAATTTATGTATGACATGTATTGATTAGCAGAAGGCGTGTCCCTCATTCAAGGCTAAAAGAAACATTGAACATCTATAAAGTAGAAGAGGAAAACCCGAAGATCCTTGAGTTGGTGATTTATAAAAGGAAAAAAGATATATAAAAAAAAAAACAGAACCACACTCACCTCCAATAGAAAATCCACGGACACCAATAAGAAGAAAGAATCACAAAAGTTAGTACGAGTCGGAACCTACCAACATTCAATATTCCTAACCGCATAAACCCACCCGTGGCCTCTGTGTAATCTGAAACCTAAGAATAATGAATAAATAAGTTTACTGCTCGCAGTTAAACCTCGTACAACCAAAAGACACAATTATTACAAGATTACCTGAAGGGTCAACGGAAACATAAATCATAAAACCTTTACTTTATAATGAATCAATCACCTGCAACAAAAAATATATACATTAGTACAAAACATCCACCATAAAAGAAAAAGTATAATTAGAACTTATCTTAAACATGGCATAAACGGAAGAGGAGCTGTGCAGCACAAGTGAAAGAACACGCATTGTAACAGGAGAGCAGCCAGATCTAAAAACAAAGACATAAATAACAAATATTTTTAGAAAAAAAAAGGATTAAGGCTACGGTTGCAGTGGATGCATGTCTGGACGAACTTTCGTTCTGTTGATTTTTGGTTAAATTCGGTTTCGGATTACATTCTCAATGGAATCCGAAAAAAGTATCAAATTTTCATTACTATGTAGATTTGTGAAGAATAATCACTAGTTTGAATGGCATCTGTTGAGGCGAGATTCGTCGATATCTATCGAAGGTTTTCTACTTTAAAAATTTGAAACTATGCATGAGACATTAATATAATATAAAATAAAATGAAATTCGTCAATATTCATCCACTGTAATCGTAGCCTAAGGATGCTGAGAGACGGATAAAGATGTAAGTAATTTCTCCCGCAGTAGGAAACTTGTATGCTGAATAGTTGCTTGCTTTCATCGTTTTAATAAAAAACGGAATAAAACCCCAAAATCAAATAAAGAACTTTGAACTCTAAATAATTAGACAGGAATGACTTATAAATGTTGTTCAATATTTAGAAAGCAACATAACCACACAAAACAATTAAATCTACCAAAATAAATAAAATTTAAATGTAGTTAAAGTAAAATGTAGTTAAAAAATAAACTACTTAAATGAAGATAATAATAATAATACTCCTAAACATCATACTGCTGTTATTATTTGATCAAACTAAATGAGTATTGAGATACAGGACATTGTTTAAAGACTTTTCAACTAAACATTCATTAATACAAGTGACATGTTTCTTGTCCTCTCTCTACTTCTTCATTCATTTAAACTTTGAATTACATTTTACTCAAATTGGATTTAAATCAAGTCGGTGCTTTTGTTTAGTAAACTTTTTAAATGTTGGAAAATATTTCCTGAATTTACTTTAAAAATAAATTATTTCAATAAAATTTTCCGAAAATATTTGGTTTTATTTTGATTTATTCATTTCAAGATCTCAAGGGGGGGGGGGGAATAAAAGATAGTATTTTATGGAAAATTTTTAATTCTCGCCTCACCCCCCCCCCCCTCAAAGTACGAATACCCACTCCCATACCCTAAAAAACTGGTGCGGCGATTCGATATTAGCTTGTAATTGTTTTAAAATAGTTAACCTTTAAAATGTTTCCGTCCAGGAAAATTAATAATTTGAAGAATAGGAGTCTTAAAAAAAAAAAAATAATGGATTTAAACATATCCTCCCTAAGGGGGATAAACACCATTGCTACGGAGGCTCCAAGTTCCATTCCTTACAAATTCGGCAGGTGTCGGCCAACTTGGTCCTGTACTATTATACAATCCCTGCGGAGGGAGTATTTGATTCTTGTGCTTTAAGCTCGGTGAATAACCTGGAATCCCTTCGTTTTTCATGCTGTCAATATCTTTCAACCATCCTCCTCAATTATCACAGTTTCTCTTTTTTTTTTAAATTCCCACCCTCAGTCCCTTTAAGTGCTTTTTACGTACTTTCCCTCTTGAAAAAGAGGATATCCTCCCTTTTTTTTCCCGTTACAGCCCCATGGGGCCCTCTGGTGGCTCTTTTCCACATGGGCCTTCAGTTCACCTCGCACTTCTTCCCATGGATGAGAGTACAGGCTTTAAACTGGTCGTTTTGTTCGCTTAGGACTGGGCAGCCAGTTGTAGGGGACCCAACCCTCGAGTTAACGCGGAGAAAGGCTGTCCTGCACTTTGGTTGTATAATCTTTGGCTCTAATGTTTGAAGTTGGGTCCGCTGCGATAACGGAGAAACGGGCGTGGAGTTCCGGAGGCTTTTTTGAGGCCACATTCACAGTCTACCCTACGGGGTGGGGTCCTGTCCTGTGACCTGTTGTGGGGAGATGGATTACCCTTCATTATGAAATATGCACCTTTCCAGATCATCCTGTTATTTACTTTTATGTTTTATTGTTATATTTGTTCATCTATGAAAGTGAAGTCTATGGTTTAATTTTTTTATGAAACTGGCTCTTCAAAAAAAAAAATTAAAAAAAAACGTTATTAAACCAAGGCGTGCATTATTACGATATGTCGGGTTCCCAGCCTGACCCCATTCGGTCCCTCCTACTTTTAGACCATCAGGTGTTTCCGCCTTTATTCCTTCTTCTACACCTGAAAGGCCTCTGCATAACCTCAGCGATTCGTCGTCTATTATTCCCCCAACATCCCAGGTGCCCAAACGGTTGGAGCAATTCCCGAAAATGTACCCCCATTCTAGTCGTTTTCATTATTTATTTATTTACTCTATATGCTGCTCCCACTCCAGGAATGCCAGCTGTACATCATTCCCGATATATTACTTATTCCGATCCACTACATCTAAACCTTTTATTAAGCAAAGAACCATTATTTTTGGCGATGCACTTGAGAAAGCTTTAGGAGTTGAAGACACCCCCAGTCACTTTAATGAGGAATGGATCCTTTCTCGTTCAAGCTACTACCCGAAATCAAAGTTCCATCTTGTCATCCTTAACGTCTCTCGAAACATCCCTATTATTTCCACCCTGTGAGGAAAAAAGAAACCTCCAAAGGCACTATTTATTCTTTAGATCAGAGAAACGAAGATATTGACATTTTAAGAAATCTCCAGCATAAAAGATTTCCCGTTACAAACGTTTATAGATTTCCCCCTCGTCGGGACTCGCCTGATACCCCAAATTCCCGTTTACTGTTGACCTTTAGTACATCTTATCCACCTTCAAAGATTAAATAGGGTTTGCAAACTACAGTGTTCGTACGTTTATTCCCCGGCCCAGACGTTCCTTTAAATGCCAACGGTTTGGTAATCCCCGAAAATACTGTAGGGACCGCATGACATATGCCCAGTCTGCGGAGAAGAATTTAACATTCCATGTGAAAACCATTTTTGGGGATTTTTTTGATTTTTTTTAGAAAAAAATCAATTTTTGATTTTTTTGATTTTTTTCAGATTCGTGACGTCACGCGAAATATATATATATATATATATATATATATATATATATAATAAATATATTTAAAAAAGATATATATATATATATATATATATATATATATATAATATATATATATATATTATATATATATATATATATATATATATATATATATTATATATAATATATAATTAAGAAATAATAATTTTAATATCATTAATGAATAGTAATTATAATTAAGAAGCCACATGGGCCTACCTAGACTGTCCCAGTTCAACAACAATAATTTAATAATTTAATCGATTTTAAGAATAATAATTAAAAAGCCCACATTGGCCCCTCTAAGAATGTCCCAGTCCAACCATTTTAATTAATAAATAAAAATAGTAATTCAGAAGCCGCATGGGGCCTATCTAGACTGTCCCCAGTCAACCATAATAATTAATAATTAAGAATAAATAATTAAGAAACTGCTTAAACCCCTCTAGGAGTGTCCCAGTCAACCCCATAATATATAACAATAATCCTTAAGCCGCCGCATGGTCCTATTTAGATAATCCCAGTCAACCGATAAAAATTAATTAATTAAGAAGCCTCATTGGCCCCTCAAGATGTCCCAGTCAAACCCATAATAATAATAAAATAAGGAATAATACTTAAGAAGCTGTATGGGCCTATCTAGGACTGTCCCAGCAACCAATAATAATTTAATCATTAGAAATAATAATTAAGAAAACCGCAATTGACCCCTCTTTATTTTATGCTACCATAATAAAATAAAAATAATATTTAAGAAGCCGCATGGTCCTATTTAGACTGTACCCAGTCAACCAATAAAAATTAATTAATTAAGAAGCCGCATTAGCCCTCTAGAATGTCCCAGTCAACCCATAATAAATAATAAATTGGAATAATACTTAAAAAGCCGCATAGGCCTATCTAGCTATCTAGACTGTCCCAGTCAAATAATTATAATATATATATATATATATATATATATAATATATATATATATATATATATATATTATATATATATAATATTATAATATAATATATATATTATATATATAATATATATTATATAATATAATATATATATATATATATATATATATAATATATATATATTATAATAATATTATATATATATATATATATATATAATTAATTAATTAAAAATAATAATTAAAGAAACCGCATTGATCCCTCTAGAATGTCCCAGTCAACTCATAATAAATAAGAATAATACAAGAAGCCGCATGGGCCCTTATAGACTGTCCCCCAGTCAACCAATAAAAATTAATAAATTAAGAAGCCGCATTGTGCCCCTCTAGAATGTCCCAGTAACTCATACATAAATATCAAATAATAAATAAGAATAATACTTAGAAGCGCATGGCGCCCTATCTGTCTTCCCAGTCAAACCAAATAATTAATTAATAAAATAGAAATATTAAATTAAGAAGCCGCATTGACCCCTCTAGATGGTCCCAGTCAACTCATAGTAAATAAGAATAATACTTAAGAAGCCGCATGGTCCTTTTTAGACTGTCCCAGTCAACCAATAAAAATTAATAATTAAGAAGCCGCATGGCCCCTCTAGAATGTGTCCCAGTCAACCCAAAATAAATTAATAAATAAGAATAATACTTTAAGAAGCCGCATGGGGCCTATCTAAACAACTCACGACTATTCTTATCCTCAAAGCCAAAAATCTACCTTCCTCGTGTTGCTTTACGTTGCGCCCCTCCAGCAATATCTATGTATTTTCTAATAAGGGTGCTAAAATTGTAGACAATATCAAATACTGGCCTAACATATCTATTATACGACATTATACAAAAACAATATAAATAATTAGTCTGCATCTGGCATTAATTTTCAATTTTTAACCCTAGGCCCTAGCTCTGGGTTCAAAATCTTACAATGGAAACAATGAAACAGCAACCACTAAGAATGTTACAGACTTATGCGTTACAATGCCAAATAGATAAAATGAAAATTGAAAAATAATTAAAACTTCATAATATATATAGTTTTATTTTAATTTTTTATTTCTATTGAAGATAAATCACTTAAATATACAAAAAAAAAATAAAAAAATATAATAAAAATAAAAAAATAAAAAAAATCAAAAAAATCAATAAAATAAAAAAAAAATCATGATTTCTTTATAAAAAAAATCAAGTAAAAAAATCAGTTGATTTTTTTCATTTGATTTTTTTCTTGCCATCCCTGGTGAAAACACACAACACTGCATAAGTTGGTTCATCCCATACGAAGCTTGGAGAGCATTTCCTGTCAAGACACTCTGTCCTATACCCGGGCTGGGGGGAAATGTGGGAACAGTACTCCATACAAGGGCGGATAAGAGCCTTATATAATAGGAGTAACTGTTTGGAAGAAAAAATTCCAGCAACCTGAACAGAACTCCCAGCTTTTTGAGGCCACCTTAGCAACCATTGGGATGAGAGGTTCCAAGATAATTTATTGTTTACGCTCAGACCAAGAATGTTTATGTTGTCCACATGTGAGAAGGGACGCCATCGAAGAAGAAAGGAAATTTGGGAGGTGTATTTGAGAGTGAGATTTGAGGAAGTTGAGTTTTTGAAGAATTAAACTTCACAAGGTTGAGGCGACTCCATCGGGAAAACCCATCCAGATCTGCAAGAATAGAATCGGAAAGCTGATGTCGAGAAGTAATTCTAGAGGCAAAAGAGGCATCAGATTTGAAATGAGTGAAAGAATGGAAAGTTGAGTCAACGGCATAAAAATGAATAGAGTTAGATGTGCAGCTGAGAAGATCGTTAATGAAAAGTAAGAATATAGTTGGAGATAGAACAGAATCTTGCTGAACACTACAATTAATAGGAAAGGAAGAAGAGTTCGCTCGATCAACAAGTACCGATATGGAGCGATCTGAGAAAAAACTAGACATAAGTGAGCAAATATATGGAGGAAACCCAAAGGAAGGGAGCTTAGAGAGTAGCGACGCACGACTCCCCATAGTCCCTAAGGGCAGAAGACCAGAAATCAGTGAGATGGGAAGAATGTCACCAGTTGACCTCGAACGTCGAAACCATATTGGTGATCAGAAAGGAGGGAATGAGATTCCAGATGATCCAGGAAATGAGAGTTGAGAAGAGTTTCAAAGATTTTGGACACAATATAAGTGAGAGCTATAGGATGATATTTAGAAGGATCAGAGCGGCTCTCTTCTTCAGGATCGGTTGAACATATGCACTCTTCCAGCACTGAGGGAAAGTGTTAAACTTAAGGCATAGAGAGTAGAGTCGAACGAGGACAGGCACCAGCTCGGAAGCACACTTCCTCAAAGCACGGGAAGGAATACCGTCCTGACCACTAGCCTTCCTGACGATCATAGATCTCAGGATCGCATGCTCCCTATCATGTGTAATCACAGGAGGAGCCATGTGACACCTGAGAGGAGAAAGAGTAGGAGGAAGGTTGCCAGAATCATCTAGGGTGGAATTAGCTGTAAAAAAAAAAAGAGGCTAAAGAGATTAGCCTTTTCAGAATGAGTATTAGCTAAAGTTCAGTCAAAGCGAATAAAAGGAGGAAAGGCAGATTTACAGAAGTTATTAGAAATTTTTTGGCAAGGGGCGAGAAATTTTTATCAGTAGGGGATCCAAGAAGGTTAGTCTACTTCCTTTTGGTGAAAGCACGCTCAACCTGACGAACAATATCCCTGCAACGAATCCGAGTTGAACGAAAATTAACAAGAGGGATAGGGGAGGAGAGTTTTCCATTTCCGATAGGCATTGTCTCTATTCTGAAAACCTCGAGAACAGGTACCATCGGACCACGGATTTTGAGAAGAAAAAGATTTAGTAGAAGGTAGAATGAACCTGCCCATTCCCTCGGAGATCACGGTCCCTAGTTTTTCAGCACTCCCCGAAGCGTTCTCCAAGCCAAAGTTGATTTATACCAAGGGTAGGTAGTAAAGAAGCGACGCAGTGCTCCTCAATTAGTCTTATTGAAGTGCCAGAAACTACATTTAGGACATGGTGGAGCTGCTGGAGAGAAAGTGTTATAATTAAGAGCTACAAGATTGTAGTCAAAGTTACTAATAGGAGGGAAAATTATGTGTATGTAGGAAGAAGAAGTGGGGAAGCATAGGTCAAGAGTGTTTAAGAATTGGTTATGATGATCTGGTATGTGTGTAGGTTCCTAATCAACTGTTCCAGATCGTTGAGAATACTGAATGTTTTGGCCTCTTTGCACCTGTATCAGTATGAGAGGAGTGCAATCATTCAGTATGGTGTACGTTGAGATCCCCTAAGTAAAGGACCTCGGCATTTGGATGAGAAGACCTAATAGTCTCGTGAGAAGTAGTAAGATATTTAAAATGGGTCAAAAAATTTGTTCTATTAGGAGAGCAGTATAAGAAACGCAAGTTCATAGTAATAGTAGCAGTAGTAGGAGGATGAGGAGGAAAGATTTTAAGCCATAGAATATCGAAGTTGGTAGACTCGATGTTTTCGAGACGTATTATTGGAGTGCTAATGTTTATATAGGCAAATATTCCAACATTTAGTCGGAAATTTTGCTAAAAGTTGTACTTAGAGATTTATATTTATTATAGAAAGAATCCTTGGATAGCTGGGTCTCAGTAAGAAGTTAAAGTGAGAGTTAAGGAGGTGATACTCTACAGATTCGAAGTTAGCATCTAGGCTACGGACGTTGGCAAAATTAATAGAGAACCCCTGTCCATGCCCACCCCTATGCCCACACAGTCTGGCCATTCGTACAAATATCTGCGCAAACACGCACACTCACACAAATTTTCACAAGGAAAAAAAATATTTTTTAGAAACCTACGTTAAAATTCTAAAATAAAACTAACTTCTCCATTTCACTCGCCGACATCAAAATTTTATATTGCCTTACGCTCCTCAGAGTCTGTAATATAAGATAACTCATCAGCGTCTCATTTGAACTTATAAATTTGAAGTAATAACAATTTTAATTAATAAAGTGAGAAGTCAGCAAAAGATTTTTCAATTTAGATATCTTGATTCTAAGATCATGTGTGCACGTGTTAAAAAATTCATAATAAAAAATGTTAATAAACTGCGAAGGTAAATTGTAGTTTTGAAATTCTCAGTATTTCAATCTGTCTCTATTCTCCTTACCTTTTACTAATGAATTTACCTATTAAGTTTAAGTAAGTGCTGCTAACTACAGACAGAGTTACTTAGGTCTTATGAGAATTTATCAAAGAAGAACAACCTTTGAAAAATTCAAACCCAAAGGTAAGACCCTTTAGACTCAACTTTTCAGTTATTTTTTTTATAGTTTTTATACATGGTGCCCAAATAAAATTTTATATATAATTAAACAATTAAAATCCAGTCCCAAACCTATAATAAAAGTCTAAATAAAAATCTAACTCTAAAATTTATTAAATGAGCTTTAAAATATGCCTTGGCAAAATGGTCTGTAAAGACTAAAAAATATATAATTGAAAAATTGTGTCTATACTCTATAGGGTCTTTGGTTTTGTTATTTTCAAAGATTTAATGCTATACATTAAGACATTAAGACATTAAGAATATAGAGACAGAAAGAAGCCACATGGGCCTATCGAGACTGTCCCAGTCAACCCACTAACCAAACATGATCATGCAAATTCACAAGCACCTAGGATTGTCAATTACTTTGCTAATATCTACAATTTAGCTAGTAAAAAAATAAGGGATATATATATATATATATATATATATATATATATATATATATATATTATATATATATATATTATATATATATATATATAATACTATAATATATATATATATATATATATATCTTTTATATATATAGTATATATATTTATATATATATATATATATATATAATTTATATATATATATATATTATATATATATATATATACTAAATATATATATAGTATATATGATATATATATATATTATATATATATATATTATATATTATATTATATATCTATATAATACCAAACCATCCACATGCATTATAACTAAGTTATGGACACATGCAGTCTAACATTATAACTACTGTAACTAAAAGCCGCAATTTTGCTTTGTCTAAATATATTATAAGATACCAACACATCCATATAACCATCCCAACTTTTCTTGATGTTGTAATGCGAGGGTCACAATCAACAACTCCTGTGGGTCAAACCAATTCCAAAATTTAACACTTTATTACTGAATGCATGCTTCTTATATCAAGATGGCATGCTTTTCTTCTTAATTTTCTTATTAATGCCTCCCTGGTCACCTGTCCATGCCCTACTATGAAAAATTTGTTGGTCTCCGTATTATCATAAGATGTAAATATTTTGTAGACTTGTATCATATTCCCCTTTGAGAAATCGCCTTCTACAGAACATTCATAACTCCTTCAGCCTTCCTTCATAGCGCTTTTACCTCAAACCCAGAAATCATGCTTGTTGGCTCTATGTTGGCACTCTCTCTAGCATATCTAAGTCCTTCTTTTTAAATAGGGGCCCAAACTTGTGCACAATACTCTATTTCTGGCCTAACATCAGCTACTTATACAGTTTACTTATACTTCCTTGCTCTTGTAAAACAACATTGCGATTTATTATGCCCAGCATCTTATTAGCTTTATTTCTAGCTTCAACACACTGATTAGCTACTTTCAATATTAACTGCTTATAATCAACACTAATCTTTTTCTTTGGTCCACCCAACTCAAGCCAATCCCATATCATATGTAGTTAACAACTTTTATTTGAGTAACTAGGTGAAGAAACGGAGTATTTTTTCTATTTAAATCATTTGCCACTTATCTGCCTACCCAAGAAGTTTATCAAGATCATTTTGAATCTTTATGCATCCTTCACTATTCCTAACTGAGGTGGCCACTTTAGTATCATCTGCAAACTTAGAAACCTTGCATTTAAGTCCCTGGTCTAAATTATTTACATATATGAGGACAATAGTGGCCCCAAATTATTCCGCACTGAACCCTGTGGGACACCACTCTTCACTATTTCCCATGATGATTTATTGCCATTTAGTTCTCATAAGACCTAAGTAACTCTGTCTGAGGTTATTAACACTTACTTAAACTTAGTAGGAAAATTAATTAGTTGAAGGTAAAGATAATAGAAATAAATTGAAATAGTTAGAAGTTGAAATTATACAATTTCCTCCATATATTTATCATTTTTGATTATTAATTTGAACTTGAAAACGTGCACATGCTAGAATCGTTTATTGAAAAGTAGGAAACCTTATTTTTTTGGCGCCTAGTGAATTCTGGACAATTATACCCAATAGTAGCAAGGTACAAAATCCACTAAAATATTGTGTTAATAAACTTAATATATGTGGAAACATATAAGAATTTTTATATCCTACATCTAAACACTGAAATGAACAAAATAGAAGAGATTTATGTAGAAGTATATAATAGTTTTTATAGGTCAACCCTAATTCAAAGAAAAGGAAAAAAATACAACCATTTAATCCCAAATTAATTTTGAGAGAGAGAATCAGTAATCACGGCTTGTTGGTTTTTCTGGCTGGCTCTTTTCAGGTTCATCAATTTCGTTTGTGATTCAGCCTCTTCATGTATTTTTCCCTATATTCTTCAATGTACTGGGTGGTTCATCCTTTAAAGAAGGATCTCTCAGCATCCGGTTGAATGATCAAACATACAAAGGCTTAAACAGATTCTCCAGCATATTAGTAAATAGAAATAGCTCCCGTTTTAAAGGTAATACATATTTTTTCAGGCATATTTTTTTTATCTTTAATTATTTTTGCTTCCTTTACCTCTCCCTATAAGCGAGGTTGATATTTTAAATTAATAATTTAATCTAAAAATTAATATCTATTATCGCATACTCAAAATTTTCCTATTAAGAATGGTGCACCTGTGAGGTGAAGGTATGGTACTGGAGTTTAAATTTAAGTTCTTTAATAATTCAAAGTTCTTTTAAATTTCAATACTCTTTCGTCAAAGTTAATGTTTATATCTTTAAAAATTGAAACTAAATATTTGGAGTTTCTGGCATAATTCGGAGTAGGTTAGCTTAGGTATTTAACCACAGTATAAATACATACAGTAGGTCAGATAGATAGGAATATTGTCGGACAAATTATGTACTTTTAGAATTGAAAATAATTAAAAAATTAACTTATATGGAGGCGTGGCTTTTTTCAAAATTGAAAGAAGCTACGCCTCAATTTGCTTACGTCACAAAATTAGGGGTGACGCATGAACATGGCATATGACATCATTATATATATATATATATATATATATATATAAAATAGTACTATATATATGATATATATATTAATATATTATTAGTATATATATATATATATATATAAATATATAATATATATATATATACTATAATAATATATATAATTAAACATATTCACGCACAGTTTAGATACCCTGGCAATTAGTCAGGTAATTTTATCTCTAAAAATTCATTAGTAGTTTTAAAACGAACTCTTTATCTAATTAAGCCAATTCCGGCAAGGTTCTCAAATTTGCGTATAATTTTATTCATGTTCGTAATTTCTCACGACAACAACGCTTTCTAATTATCGTCGCTATTATGTTTTTTACTGTTTTTATGAAGGCTGTATAAGCTATTAAAGCATGTGATATTTCTCTTTTTGCCATGGTGAGTAAGATGACAGTGCAAATATATTTTATTAATGTATAATAGTGCAACAATAGTGATAAATGTTGGTAACCCTGTAAGTGGGGGTCACTATCTGAAGCTGGTGCTTAGGACCGCTTCTTTAAGTTGATTGAGAAGTTAATGTTCTTACAATTTTTATGTTTCTACCTTCTATTTACAACCAATAAACGTTCCAAAAACACAAAACAAACGAGGCCGATCAGTGCATAGTCTTAGGGTTTGCTATTTCATATGTGAATCAAATTCAGCTAGGAAGACTTCCTACAGAACATGAAGCTTATGTGGAGTAGTAGTACAAATGATTATAAGTTTGGGGGGGCTGTTTAATGTATATGCATACACAGGCAGGAAAAGGATCCTCCTTGGTATACATTTGCAGAACTCTCATAGTGTAAATAAACCAATACCACAGGTAAGCATATTCTGCAGAAGAATTTCTACAGAACAGAAGTTGTGGAGTAGTAGTACAAATGATTATTAGTTTGAGAGGGCTGTTTTATGTATATTGCCATACACAGGCAGGAACAGGATCTCCTTGATGACATTTGCATAAAGCAGCATGCTTTGATATGAGTCCACACAGTACACAAGATTATTAAGTTTGAGAGAGGCTGTTTTATGTATATGCATACACAGGAAGGAAAAAGATCCTCCCCGATATACATCTGCATAAAGCAGCATTACATTTGAGTCTCACACAGGCACATATACTACAAAAATTGCCTAGGTTATTGTAACTTCTCTGACTGGCGAGAGAGAAGAGTAGAGAGAGAGAGAGAGAGAGAGAGAGAGAGGATGAGAGAGAAAGAGAGAGAGATGAGATTTGTGCTGTTCACCTCTGCGCTACTATCCCCAGCTTAGCCTTACTCCAAACTGCTATGTAACGTTTACGCCCGCTAGGGTTAAATATAGTAAATACTGATCTATGCGACCTCTATTTACTATATTCGCTAAGAATGTAAAAGTCTTCGTAATTCTATCATCTTTTGGCTGTTTCACCTCTGCACTACTATCACCCTTTGTGGATACTCCAAACTGCTATGTAACGTTTACGTCCCCTAGGGTTAGATATAGTAAATACCATCTATGCGACATCTATTACTATATTTTCGCTAAGATATGTGTAAAAGTTTCCTAATTCTAACATTTTGGGCTGTTCACCTCTGCACTACTATCACCCAGTTTAGCCTCACTCCAAACTGCTATGTAACGTTTACGTCCGCTAGGGTTAGTATGTGTGGAAAATAACGGCCTATCCAGAGCTGTTATTTCCAATTACTTAAAGTAACATGCGGCTCTTAATCTCGTACCTAGTTTCTCTTACTCTAGCCTCTGAACCTAAAGTTGGCTAATTCTTGAACTGCTATCTTAACTACTGCGAATTTTACACTGCATCATGAACACTTCACTTTGTTTTCCTACTAGAATTTTAGGCATTCTTTTGATACGCTTATCAATCTAATCGTTTCGTTGCAACCTATTTTAGACCTCAGCTTTAGGCCACCGACTTATTCTAGGTTCGCTAACTGCTCTAACCTAAAATGTACCTTAATAGGCTGCCCATATTTCTAAACTGTCACCTTGTTTTGGGTTTTATTATTTAATTAGATGAAAATACCTGTATTTTAATGTAATGTTGTAATTTGCTGTTATTTGTACTAATCTCTCTAGAAGGAAGCTACCGTGCTGCTTGCCGATTTTAAAAAGTGTATTCGGCGGCTTGGTGGCGTGGCTTAGTTCCACGAAACGACAACCATATCTTAAACATAGGGCGTGTTCGGCCTCTACTCTGTAACTTGTAGTTCAGCTCTGTAGTTCAGCTTCTGTATAGATGTTCTTTCCACTTCCCCAGAGAGTACCTCTCCACAATATAGTATTTCTTTAATCTTTTTATGCTATATAATTGCTTAGCTAGCTATGCTCATGGTAGCACCATAGATTTAGCATATACTTAAGGGCCTATTATTTTTTTTAAGCCACTTTCATGGGGAACCTACGGCCGATTTTTTTTTCAGCCACTAATATCTTGTAAATTAATTTTTATATAGCCCAACAAGTAGGCCATCTAGTAGGCCCCCTAGTAGGGCCAAAATTTTATTCATTTTATTAATATAAAATTTATGTAAAATAATTATTATTATATTTTATTTAAATTAGTTATATTATTTTTAGTTTCTTTAGTATTTATTTTCTTTTTTTGTGTTTAATTCCCAGGTTACTGGGGTCGTATTTTTCTGCAATACAAATTCAACCTGCATCAAATTTTTTTCTCAAATCCAACATTAAAAGAAATCTCAAACATCCCGCGTAAAGAAGTAGTGACATTGGAGTGACATCGAAGCCTACCATGGAAGTAGGCTCCCAACACCTAGCGCATATTTATCCCCAGCTAACGGCCTACCAAATTTCGTTCACGCTCAAAGCACGCGTTGGACCATCGAATGGCCAACAAAGGAAAACCGTCCTGTTGCATATGCAAGCAGTTATAATCTGCACAGGACCTAATTTTTATTATTATTATTATTATTATTATTATTATTATTATTTTTTATTATTATTATTATTATTATTATTATTATTATTATTATTATTATTATTAATTATTGATTATTATTATTATTATTACTTCTTTTTACCATTTTGAATTTTCTTGTTTATTTGAAATGTTTTTTTAATATGATAACTTTTTGATATTTTCAATTTTATATATGTGTCAAATATCGAGAACAGAAAAGTACACCACCGAAGCAAAAAAAAAAAAAGAATAGTTTCATACCTCGTAGTCCAGAAAAGTACCACGAAGCAGAATAGTTTTGTTAAAAAAAATAAAAAAACAGAAAAGTACACCGGAAGCAAAATAAAACTGACGGAGTCGAAAAAAAAAACAGACAAATGTATATTCCTTAAACAAATAGTTAGGTTTATTTTCGCGCTGTCATCTTTTGCATTATTTACTTTTTCTTTATCGTATTGTGGTGTGGTTTTGCCTTCTTACTTCTTCTTCCTCTCCTAATTCTTATCTTCTCCTCTCTTCGCAATTTCTTTTCTCTTACTTTTTTTAATGCACACAACATGAGTAGCAGGTTCTAGTACACCTGTTTAGTTTCTTCAGTCCCCTCTTTCGTTGCTTCTTATTACCCGGCGTACCCATCCCATGCTCGTATCCTGCTCTATTACAACGCCTCTAAGCGATCCTGTTCTCTCGTTTTCTAGAGTTGAGCCCGTCTTACGATCCTGAACAGGCATGGCTGTTGTAAGGCAGTGCTAAAGGACATCTCCGCAATGCTACTGTGCAAAAGGATTTTGTACCTTCCGCACCCACTCCTCTGACCGCTTCTCCCAACCCAGGCCCTCAGCAATATCCAAATGGTATTTGTTTTTAAAAGACCACCGGTTTGGTCTGAAGGCGAATAAGTGCAACAACCCTGCACTTTTTTCGGGAAACCCCCTAGCCCGCGTGCCATAAAGGCGCGTGGATCCACTGGGCAAACTTTCCATTTTTTTCCTGACAGACTTCTTTTTCTTCAGGTGTCTTGCGCCTTTTCGCAGGTCCCAAACCTGTTCTTCTTGATCGAGCCCGGAGCGTCTTATTTTTGATTGCCTAGAGATATGCTACCCAAAAGTCCGCTGTCCCACTTACTGACCGGTCTCTTTACGCAGCAAATGGTAGTTCCATCCCTGTCTATGGTGAGCGCCTGTGCACCTTAGACCTCTCTTTCCGCCGTCAATTCCCCTGGTATTCGTGGTTGCTGACGTGACCCCAACCCATTTTGGGAACGCTGCTTTCTGTCATCATTTCGACCTTATGGATTTAAGAAATAGGAGATTGGTTGACGGTTGAACGTCTCTGTCTTCTGCAGGTACCGTAGTTTTCTTCTTGCCATAAAGGCATCTCGCTGTTTGCCTCCTTCTTCTGGTACGCGGTCCCCTTCTTTCACCATCGCTGCCAGAAGGATTTTCCGCGCTGTTGAACCCCTGTTCTCCTTCCTCTCCTGTTCAGCATTCTGTGCGCCATCATATAGAGACTAACTGGATTCTGCCATTCGGCTCGTGCTCGCGTCTGCCTCCTGACTAAGCTCAAGGCAGCAAAAGCGGAGTTCGAGCACTATGCTCCAACTTGGTATGCGGTCCGCCCTTCCAAGAAGTTCAAGGTTCTCCCCCTCCGCATGGTGCCTAAAGGTGCTTCCGATTGGAGGCCTTTGGGAGATTTTAGGGCTCTGAACGCTTTGTACGTTACCAGAGCTACCCGGTCCCGCACATTCAGTCTTTCACCTTAAATCTGCCGGTAAATCATTTTTAGTTATTGGATCTTGTCAGGCTTACCAACAATCCAGTCCCGCACTAGAGGACATAACCGAAGATACGCCCATCATCACCCCTTTTTGCCTCTTGTGAGTACACACGCGAATGCCTTTCGGTTTTGAAGTGGTGCAGGCTCAGACGTTCCAAGAGGCTTCATCGATGATCGTTCTTAAGAGGTCTTTCCTTTCGCTTTTGCTTATTTCGATGACCTCCTCATAGCTTCGTCTTCTCCTGCCGAGAGCATGAGCAACAACTACGTGCCGTTTTTGCCAGGTTGGACGAATGTGGCATGCGTCTCAATCCGGCAAAGTGTTTTTTTGTGTCCCT
Source organism: Trachelipus rathkii (assembly GCA_015478945.1). Taxonomy (NCBI): domain Eukaryota; kingdom Metazoa; phylum Arthropoda; class Malacostraca; order Isopoda; family Trachelipodidae; genus Trachelipus; species Trachelipus rathkii. Next base: position 3,438 of record JABUQX010011812.1, on the reverse strand, counting down.
TCTCTTACCTTTCTAGGACACACTGTTCAGCGGATGGCATTTGTCCTCTGCAGAGCGCGTGGAGGCCCTTCGCACCTTCCCTAGGCCTGTCAATCAAAAGCAGCTTCGCCAGTACGTCGGCATGCTTAACTTCTATCATCGTTTTCTCAAATCGGGCGCTGATATACTTCGACCCCACCCCCCCCCCCCCCCCCCCCCCCCCCCCCCCCCCCCCCCCCCCCGCCCCCCCCCCCCCCACCGCCTCATCCTCCCCAGACTAAGCCACCGAAAACAGGGTTCACACTTTTCTGGAAAGTCAGAAATGTCCCAGGGAAAGGTGCCAGGGAAAATAAATTGTCAGGGAAAGTCAGGGGAAACGTTTTTAAAAATATGCTGAAATTCTAATAAAATTCCCAAAAAGTCATGAAAAGTCAGGAAATTTTAAAATTTCCAAACATATGAAGAATGATCCATGGACCATGTTACATAAAAATTTTGATATAGTTTTTTTTTCCTTACTGTATAATTGTGGAAATAGATAATTATTTGTAATAAGTGAATGAAGAAGGATGGTGAGGAGATGACAGTTCCATACAATCTACTTCTATCCCTTTCTTTCTAGTTTTTAGTTCACTTATTACCTACTATTCCTCCTATTCTGTTCGTAGAAGTTGTTCCAAATTCATCCCTTCGATTGAAGGTGATTGGTATATGATGTGTTTTTAGACTGTATGACTTATGACTTAAATCTGTTTATATCTTTTTCTTTTTTAGTGAATTATGCTTTTTGAGGTGTTTTTTTTTTTGAGGTTTGACGAAGGGATATTTTTTTGTGCATTTGAAGGTATTTTTATTATTTTTTTAACAATTTAAAATTAACTTCAAGCAAAAAAAAAAACTTAAACTTTAACGACCCTGGTTGGACGTCAAACTGAACCTTGGTTCACTTTCTGTTCACAGATTACAAATTTTGTCATAAAAAACCTTAAACATTATTTAAAAATTTGGGAAAAGAAAAAAATTTTTTTGTTCTTAATGTCCTTCCCAGTTAAAATAAAAATAAAAATGGGCCCCCCCCCCCCCCAGTTGGGTGCACAGGTCTATAGTGTTAGAGTTTATAAATTTGGAATAGTCTGCCAGTAGAGGTTTTTGAGTGTGGACTCGGATTTGCAACATTTAAAGAAACGGTTAATTCGTTTTATGGATGGGTTTGGGTATCATATAATATATTTGGACGAAGCCAAATTGGGCGGGTTTTTAGTTATCGCAGTTATTGTTAATGGCAATGTGGTGACGATAACTTAGGTTATTAATGCATGTGGATATATTTGGTATCATATTTAGTATTATCATTATTTTTGACCTAGCCAAATTTGTGGATTTGTAGTTACAACAAATTGACAAGGCCCTAGGGTGCTTTGTGGATTTGCATGAGCTTGTTTGGGTATGGGTTGACTTGGACAGTCTCGATAGGCCCATGTGGCTTTTTACTGTGTCTATATTCCTAATGTCCTAAACTAAGCTTTTGCATTAGATTTACATGACAAACTTGAATGCCAGACTTTGCAAATCAAAATGACAGAAAGATATTAGAAAGATGTCCTCTGAAGTACAAGCCTGTCAATGGTCTCATCACAATTTGTCCTAGTGGAGTAGTTTTTCATCAAGCCAGGAACAAGCGAAACAAAAGATTTGAATTTATTGCTAGAGCAATTGTACAACCTACATAACTGAATCACATATTCTGTTGGCTGAGAAAGAAAAAGCACTATACTCTACTTTGCAGTGAGCTCATTCTACCCTTGAACTTAAAAATTCCAAAATATTTTGGATGGGTGGATACATAACCATCTAAGAGACTTTGATGAGTTTTTTTTTTCTTCTTTAGCACCTGAGAATCAATGTTTATGCGGAATTGTGGCAAAGTATTAAATTAGGACTGATATTTTCGCATGGAATGCGACAGTGGAAGGAGGGTTTTCTATTAAACGTAAGCAATTTTTAGGTGAAACTCTGAAAGAACATAGTCTAAATTTCTCAAGAACAGTGCAGCAATTCTAATAAGATCTCATGGAAAGTATCGATAAAGTTCGCTATCACTCAAAAAAATGTTGACAAATGTAGAGCTCCATAGGAGATTTGAAGAACATCTCAAAGAGTCAAAAACAGAACGAAAAAGAAGAGAATAAAAAGTTGAAAAGATATTATCCATACAGATCAATAAACTTGAAAAAGGGCAGAGAAAGATGTTAAAACTGAGCTTAACAGAAGAAGCCGCTATAAAATCAAAAAATTCAAATGCTTGAGAAGAAAAAGTTAATCCTAAATCTCCTCAAGTATCTTTTGTGATTAAGTGGACGCTATTCACCTAGTCTATTAATATATAAACCTTTTCAAATCTTATTTTCTTTTGTATAAATACAACTGTTTCTTTTGAAAAATAAACAAAAAGGAGTGCTTTGGACGGCAATGGGTAGGTATAAGCTTATTACTAAAAAAAAAAATATTTTTTTAAATTCATCCATGATGATGCACAATTTCTAAAGTAAAATTTTCATAATTTAATGTATGAACTGAGTAAATAGCTTGCAATAATAATTAATGATTATTTATATCACCCAAAATAACGGAACAGCGCACCTGGTCAGGAAAATTTGCAGAATTTGGTCAGGAACAGTCAGGGAAAAGTCAGGGAAATTCAAATTCAAAATTTTAGTGTGAAACCTGCAAAGTGGCTGGTCTGACGCCAGCTAGCGGCTTGCTTTTGGAAGCTTCCAAAGAAGCAGCTCGCTTTCAGCCACCATCTCTTAGTTACCAACCCCAGGACTCAGCTCCGACCAGAGTGGTCTCCTCTCGCCCTTTTCTCTCGCGTGTTTCTCCAGCCACACCTGAACGGAGTGCTGGTCTCCTCTCGCCTTTTCTCTCGCAAGTTGCAACCTCCTGAGACTCGCTAGCAGTCGCTTTCGGGAGGGAGTTACTTGCGATGTATCTCGCCGTTCGTCATTTCCGCTTCTTTCTGGAGGGTCGTGAGTTGCCTCCAAATACTCACTGATCACAAACACTTACACGCTTCGGCATGGTCTCCAGAAACGAACGGCACTCTCCTCGAGAAGCTCGTCACCTTGAGTATGTCTCACAGTTCACCCCTGATGTCAGACATATTTCAGGTGTCGACAACTTCACTGCTGACGCTCTCTCCCGCATTGAAATCGACGCGATTTCAGCCTTGCCAAACATCATCGACTACGACGCTATGCCAACGTGCCTGACTGCGAAGATTCTGACTTCCACAAGACTCTTCTCTCAAGCTGGAGTGGCTCCAACTCCCTGGGATAGAGAAGAATCTTCTGTGCGATGTCTCTCAGGGATCTCCTCGTCCTTTCGTACCTGCATCATTCCGTAAGGCTGTTTTCCTCAATCTTCACTCGCTTTCCCACTCTGGCATTGAGGCTTCACGCA